>JTDE01000965.1:128280-179728 GCA_014338405.1 Paragonimus skrjabini miyazakii
TTTCTTGATCACTTCGCTCTGCATATCAGGTGACGAATTGACAAGCATATTTTACTCAGTGTGATTAGTATTGGTGCATCTGAATGTGGGAACTTACGGATAAGTCAGAATTTCAGATTAAAATACTGTTCGTACGGAAATTCAATCTTAATGGAAATTTTTAATGATGTCAGATGGTAAAGTCATCGGAAATCATTATACTTGCGATACAAGTGATTACCTGTCTCCTTAACAAGAGGTAATTTTGGACAAAGGTCACTAGCTCAAACATGGTCATAAATTATCTCGTTTTGACTGCATATATCTTTGATGTGATTTTAACTCACGTTCAGTAGGTGATATCTAATGATGTGTAACATTTAAATCGCACAATGAAACACTGGCGGCTCAAATAATCCATGCTGACAATCGTCATTCAGTACCTGGATTTTCAGCTGGCAAAATCTGATTGGGCGGGAAATGCAAGTAACAAAACTCTATCAGAAATGCAATAAAGTAAGTTGAACTATCTAACGTGAACTTTATATTTCGCCCACTCCTGTTCTTTTTATGCGTGCATATCCACGATTTATCCACCAGGTTCTCCTGATCCCCACTCAGGGTTGTGTGTATACAATATCCTCTTTTTGTCACTGGAATCAAACCACTGTTGTATCCGTTATGCAGACTCAATATTTTCAAATGAAACAATAATTGTGGTACCAACTCTTTACGACATTGACCCAATCTGGTGGAAAGTGAACTGACTGTTGGAACATGCATGTGATCAAAACAACTTCAAGCCTACCATTATTTCGTAGATTGAAATTTCGCGGTTGTTGGATTTGCAGTCTCCGATGCACTGATAAGGGACGTATAGGATAATAGCTGTTTTTGATAACTCACCTTCAAGCAGGTGCAAACATATACCATGACGATTGATTCTGATGTCGAATGCACTCATTTCAGGGAAACAGGACAAGGGGACAATGCTTTTGCAATGATATGACTATTTGTGCACATTCACTCGTCAATCCGGATTGAATAGCCACCGATCCGATTGACTTTACACCACTGTGGGATTGGCGACTGACAATAATCTTTCGGTAACTCACTAACATATCAGTTGATCTGATCTCAGTACCATAACCAATGTACGGTGGTCACACATTGACTACTTTCATATCGTGAGCGTCCACTTTCTGCCTGCCTTCTGTTTTCCTGGTGCGGTCTCACTTTGAAAGAGCTCACTGCCCAAGTTCGATTCCAAAGTAACAAACATAAGCGAACTATCCAATAAAGCCTTTTTAAGCAATCTAATTGTTAATCATGTTACCATTCACAAAATCGTGACATTTCTACATTAGGAAGCCGATGACAAAACATTCCCTGCCAAACATTTTTTCTCATAGGCTATCTAATTATAAGAGGGTTTCGTGCATCGTTTCCTTTACTTTGGACAGGACAACATTTCTCATCACTCATGATTCTTTCACATACTTACGGAGTGAGCTATATATCAGGCAGATTTGTAATTGACAAGTCATGATGAATTATTGAAGGTGTCAAATATCACAAAGAGCTTCCCTTTTCTCGTCTACCTCCTGCTGTCTCACGCATGTTGTTGTTCGATCGGCCAGGTGTTCACGGTTAATCGGGAGGTTTCATCAAAAGATAGACCGAAGTGAGCTAAAGAAAGAGAATAACATTACAATTCGTAACGGAAAACACTCGGTCGTTAATAGCCAACTCAAAGCCAACGTGCTCGTAATAAGTAACACCACAGTGTAACTTTGATCGTCACTTATTCTCCAAAAAAAGGATCGAATCAATGGGATGGAAAGTTATTGTCTGTCGAAAAAACAAACTGCGAAATGCAACATAACGAACAAGCTTGTCTTCATTTAGTATAAACTGAACATCATTCGTACATGATCGCAATTGTCACGTTTCCATGGACTTCACAGTCGCCCTCTTCCGAAAAGAAGCACTAAACCCAAGTTTCACTCTTATTAAAGCTCGCCATCTATTCACATTCATTCTAGCTACACAATATGCACACTACTTTTACAAGAGGTGCATTACGGCTCAGACAGATCTTGTTTTCCATATTGTCGTTTTCATAACTACCTTCAGAAGTTTTACGTGAAAAACAGTCTTGCGACCTATTCTCAATTACCGGACCACATATGTTGCAATCTTTTAGTAAAAACAGTCAGAATTTCAGAATTACCTGTGAGTAATCGGTAATTCAATCTACTGTTAGCGTTCGTTCCTGGCAGAAGTTTCATCAGACCAGATGAACCTGTTGCAAATATAGTGGTACTTCACACTGGATGGATGTAAGTCTAGCTTGCCTTAAGTACAATAAATTGTGTATCTGGTTTACTTGGTCCGACAAAAGTTTTGTAAACAGTGAACGCAACGAATAAACCAGACTACCCATTACTCACAAGTTGTTACAAAACTGTCAATACTTTCATTGTTTCTAGCATATTTCAATTATCCTACCGGTCCAAGTTATTTTTGATCCAATGAGCAACCTTATGAGTATCATCAAAAAAATGGGACAACAGTTTCGACTTTGTAATGTATGCTAATACTGTTAGTATGCAGTCAATGGTCAGAACCGGTTTCGTGGTTGTTACCATTTATCAAATATGCATACCGGATCGTGTGCTTCTAGTGATTTATGACAATCAAACACATACTACTTATCTTACCATAGTTTATAGAGTTATAGTGCTATATAGGAACTTGAAATAGATAGAGTTTATGCACAGTTCCGTTTAGCGCTATTAATATCCGCATCGATTTACGGACTCCGTTGAGTCTGAGATAAACGGCACAACTAACTCGCAAATGACTTGGTATTTACAATCGTTCCGATGGTCATGGTTTTATTGAACAGAAAACAATCTAATTGACATGCAAATAAATCGATCCGTTTTTAATTACTATACTCACTAACAATGATTGGTCAACTGCCGTTCCAAGCACTTCTTTTTTCTGTAGAAATTATGTAAGTAAACCTTTTTTGTAATCTTCGTACTACATATATATTAACGAGCCGAGCTATTCACTACAACTCTGTGCGTAAAATAACTTTGAAACAGGTAGAAATCACCACAGAAATTGAAATCAACCAAGAGGTTAAATGCCTGTATAAAGTAGAATCGTCTTTTAATCATACTACTGACAAGATGGAATTGGATCATATAGTGGAAAAATTCGAGAGATTACGGTCATTGTACCTGGGTTGTGACGAAGTAAGCGTCTTGTCAATGTACACTCACAAATCAGCTTCACTGTGGACTCAGTCTCGTTTCACTTAGAGCTAGTTCGACAGTGATCATCGTTAAAACCACTGGTCATGAGTAGATCAATTACGTAGATTCATCGAAGTTCCAACAAAACTGTCACTCGTAAAACACGTAACCTAGTTGGCTACAACAGAATAGCCCCTGCTTCCTATTTCGTTTCAACTGCTATTGCTTCCTAACATTTCGGTGAAGATAGAACCGTTCGTCTTCAGAAAACACATGAGAACGATACATGCGCCATCAATTAATTTCGATACATTCAACTTGTGAACCGTGTATTGCCTACTAAAAAAAGCACTGTAAACACTAACATATTTTACAGGGAGATAAGATCGCTTCAGTAGTTTCTAGTCAGCTATAACCTTTCTCATTTCCGCCAGATGGACGGACATATATTTTGTCGTAAACGTTCAGTCTCTTAGATGGCTGTTTTGGACAGTTAAACTTACGTGGAATTTGTGTGACTTGTGATTGAAACTCACAACTGGCCACACGAGTGAGTAAAAGTGGAACGCGATAAGTCGGATAACAGTCTTCTTGAGTGTGTGGTGGATGTGCAGGAATGGCACACGTGCAAATCATGTAACGCATGCCTTCTACTGTCAGATGAATTATAGTTGCCACACTTTTCCACTGCCTTTGAGACAACTGACCAAAGGAGATCAATGGTTCGTATGAGATTATTTGTTTATACATACGCGGATTGTAGAGTAAGTAGTAATTTTATTTCTCTTTTTCCGATGAGTAAGTGTTTCAGAGAAATAGTAATGCGCAAACTGTTTAAATTAACAAGATTCGTTTATGAAGTGAAATCGGTTTTCATTTCGTAAATTTGTTGGTGATCATTTATCAGCTGCTATCATTCCTGTTAATCTTTATTGCCCACAGAATAAATGCGCCCATTTTCGAACACATTAAGGAAGCTCTAAAAAAAGAGTGTAGTCATTTCTGATAAAAATCACTCGATCTGGTTGGTGTGTGAAGAAATTTGTCCGAAACGTTGGGTATTCGGTTAAATGGTTGATTTTTAACAACGAATGACAATAACCGAGACTAATAACAATAGCGCGCTTAATCAGTATCTCTTCCGAATTACTGTCAGTTTGATTTTCCAGTGTACATTAAATTTTAATACCTGTTGTTAAGACAACTGCTTGTGTGATTGCACCACTTATTGGCCCCCTGTCGAAGTCCCCTCTGCTGATGTGGCTTTCTTTCCTGCCCTGTTAACAAACAGCCAATCAGATCAGCTATGATCATCAAGTAACCGTTGCTGTTCAGTGATTGGTCAAAACACGCCGTCTGTGTGACCGTAAAATAGACAGGTTCAAGTCGGGCGTGCTGATCGGTTAAGCGCGTACTGCGCAAACTATCGGACCATTTACTGCATCAGCGTCACCCTACGGCACTTCCTTAAAGGAACGAGGAATTTAGGAACTTGTGGCTATGTTGCTCAATCGATCGAGTGAACCGATTTCACCTTTAGAGGCGTACGATAACGCACGTTTGATGAGTACTGATTTTGAGCCACTGAATCTTGGCCTAAGTGATACCATAGCAGCTAATTTTGATGTCAGTCTGATGGACGTAACGATGTCGGACAAAAGTGCACAAATGACGGGCGTTGACCTACCGTCAGCTGAAGGCGCTCTGGATGCACCATTTTGCAGTCCACCGCCGAGTGTGTACCTGGACCACGTATCCAAAGGTTCTTTCGCAGATATGCCGCCTGATATCTTCCCACCAAGGTTTCCAGCGTTGTCTTCAAAAATGGAAGCGATCTATCAAGAAGGACCGCATGTTTTTGACCGAAGACCCAAGATCTCTACATCCAAAAGCCAGATGGAAAATATGACGTCCCACTTGCCAGCAAGAGTATCTGTACCAGATCGTGAGTCCTATCCAATGCTTAGCCACGTTTATGATATTCTGATGGAAAATGAACGCAAGAGAACAGAGTTAAGCGCCACATCGGATTATCCATTGGCATGCAAGCGTACTTCGTTTCCGAAAGTGAACCAGACAGATGAATCCACTGGGCTACAGTCTCAGGAGTTTAACTACGGTTGTGGCTTAAAAGTGCGTAGTTCATCCAGCTCTGCCATTTGTCCTTCATCAACACCTACTACAGTAACCTTTGACACGGAACACTCAGCTTTTAGTGCGCTTGATGAGAACAGAGAAGCGGTTGTCCATGTATCCAGACAGAGCGGTCAAGAAGACAGGGTACAGTCACCAGTCGGGATCAGGGACTGCTTATCTGTCCATCGACCACAACAATTGACCTCAACCGTGCAGCCAGCGTACAGTGCACACGTTACATCTAGTTTAGTTTTCCCGGGATTTCAAAGACTCCACGGCAGTGATTCCTTTCATCATCCCCAATTCCTGCATACGATAAACACACCTTCATCTCGTTTACCCGTGCTCAAGTATGAACACAACTTGCCCAGTCATTCGCCGTGTCCACAGGTAGCTCCCGTTCACGCTGAACGGTTTGACAATTATGGCGCGGTTGCTATACAGAATGGTCTGCCCGAACCTAGGTTGTCCGGAGCAACTTCTCCATTGCTAGTAAATTTGGAAACGTCTGAGATTTTCGCGTACAATGGAGAAGCACAAAGTTATTTCGACAGTAAGTCAGAAAAACATTTCTTTCAAATGCTCATGACAAACCTGATCAGCTAGTGGGGTATTATTTTGAAGCAGCTTACTCAATATTGCATACACGTGCAAAAAATTTTTGTTTTCGACATATTTTTTATGCGATCAGTGGGAGATAACTTAAGGTTTCTATAAGATAATACAACTGTCGTATGGATAGTCAGGTTTGGAAATTCGTGTCTGTAAGTCAGTGTGTCTATTTGATTGTTAGTCCCTTATGCACTACTGACAGTTTACAAATAAGTAACGCTGTCGTTACCTAGAAACCCATAAGACTGATGTCGGTTCTATTCTCTAGTTTCAATCTTGTTCCTATTTGGTATGTTCATTCCCATCACTTTTCTTTGCTAACAAAACTAGTCGTTCAGGTTTACACACCCAGTCCTGTCTGTTTGATTCTTTGATGTCAATGTCAACAAGTGGTTTTGTGTGTTTACTTCTGTGAATTCTGTAAAATGGCAGTTTTTCCCTATATAAGTTAACTCACATTGTTGTATGTGAGGGTTTACGTTGATCATATTCCTGCCTAAACGAATGATTAGCAAAAGGTGATATTGGTATCATCATGGAAGCTTTGGTGGTTCATTTACGATAATTACTTTGACAGTTGGTGAGTAAGACCACTCTGTTGCAATGACGCAGCATAGTCTGTTGTCCATACCTAACTAACCGATGTACCCGTCTAACAAGTACATCTTAGTTGCCGCTTCTCGATGTGAACAGAGAGTTCTTACAGAGATATCCATTAGGCAGCTGATGTTCAGTTTAAGGCACAGAATGAACGACTACTAGAGGTCCACGAGACCGGATATACACAGAGTCATCAACGATTCAGTTCCGTTGTCTATTTAGTAACCCTTGTGTTCAACACAGTGGGAAATCCGCCACAACTAGAACCTGGATAACCACAACGTTTCGTCGAAAAATAGAACATCTTGTTAGCTGATCAGGTATGAACCTCATCAGGGTTGTAAGGCACTACCGAATACAGGAAACACTGAACACAGAAACAAACAAACAAACACGACCTCAGTCTCCATGGCTACTACACATCCTTCAGCCCATAAATGAGATCAATTACTCACAAAAAGTACAATCCCACTCATATTGGGTCGCGTGTATATCAGTAGAGATACATAGAATATAGCATTTCGCGCGGACACCTCTTTGCCTTGGTATAACTCAGAGCATAATTGACTCCCCCAGTCACTATGCAGGCTGGCAAGTCTGACATTCCGGTTACCTAGTCTTATTGTCTATATGATTTAAGAGTTATTAACAATTAATCGCAGCTTTCATATCTACGATGACAGTTCAGCTGATCTCATTCGAAAAGTGGCACTAGACTCGAGTTTCGTTTTTGTTAAAGCTCGTCAGTAATGCATATCCACGCCACTGCTGGAATTTGTAACCAAGCCACACCATTGTACTAAAGCCGTGTTACCCACCGCGTCCATTACCTGGCATTAGGCACTACCGAGTTACCATATACAATCACCCACGGATGCTTGTTTATGAGTGAGGCTCAGACTGCCCAATCGGCTCGATAGGAGACACAGCAATTATCCTGTTAACCCCAAGCAAAGTCCCTGTGGCTGACAGTTTTCTACTGGTTTAATTCACAGAAAGCAATAAACTTGTCGCGTAATATTTTGACTAACTGTGAACGGTTTGCATTCGGAGCATTCTAACACGTACTTTATGTGGCCCTAATTATGGGTTACAATGTCCTAGTACTGAATTACAAAGGAGGAGTGCCACGAGTTATGTAGATGGAAAATTGTGGAATGCAATACTGGCAGTGATGGTTACACGTTGGAGATAGAGAAGCTTAGGATGAAAGTGTTACTCCTTAATACAGCAGTTGTGTAGATCTTTTGTTTAATCAGATATATGACACACAAAGAGAGCTTGCAGATAAGAATCCCCCAACGTCAGTCAGGAAGTGTTGTTCAGCTGGATTACTCATTGTTGAGGCATCTTGACTCCTTGAACAATTACAGTAGCAGAAATGTCATTTGTTGAAAGACAATCTCCTTGCATGAAGTTCAGTCAGGAGTAAGTGTACAGTGGTGGGGAATCTTTGGAATAGGATCGTATAAAATTTATTGACGTTACGGCACATTACTAAACCAGATATGAGGACCGAATTATTGAAAGCCATATGTATATCGTATTACACTTGTGTACTTGCTTACAATAATTGTAGTAAAACCAGTAAACTGAGTGTTGTTTGTAAAACATTGAATTCAGCTTGTACAGATTTGACAGCAAAAGCGTCATATATACTTCTGCTGATCCACTCAGGCTCGAAATTGTCCGATACTGACAGCGCCGAGTACTAGTGCATTTACCAGTTTGAATCTTGGTTAAACAGACTAACTTATCGATTTGGGCAATCTGAGTGCTATCGGTTTACTGAAGTATAATCTCATGATCGAGGTATATGCGCAACTGCATTTCAGACGACTGACTACCAACATCTGAAACTTACGGAGTTGAAGATTACAATGCCGGTTTACCACAACTTTTTGTGATATTTCCACTAAGAGCATCTCAATAGGTACACAATGCTTACTTACTACAGTTTTCATGCCGTCATTTTATTGGTGACTTTTAAATGTTTAAAAAATATTTCTTGTAGAAAACTGCGTAAATTTAACTGTTTAATTTGATAAATCATATACGTGCATCTTCAAGTTTACAATAGACACATCCATAGTAAACTTACGGAGAACTTGGGTAGTGTCTGAAAAGTTCACATTCCTGATTATGAGGAGTTTGTACAACTCAATCTCATCTTCCATAAAAGTCAGTATAGCTTCAGATTTGTTTATCCGAATGTGCAAGTCCAGACCTCCAGTTATCTCTAAGCCTGCGTGGCGGTGCGCTGTTTTGGAATCACAGTGACTGATGAACCTAATTGTACCCAACCTCGTTATCAGGCTCGGATGTGCTTAGATTGACCACTATCATTTTTGTCAGTTTAAATGCATTTACACTGCAGTCCATCTAGTCCGTCCTGAATAAAATCGAGATAGCTATTCGGATTTTTGCTATTCTGTCTGTCACATACAAACTGCTCTTTCTCCGTTAACCGTACTGGTTACTATCGTAAGGCAGTAATGAGAACCACAGACAAGTGAGTGGTGTGTT
Source organism: Paragonimus skrjabini miyazakii (assembly GCA_014338405.1). Classification (NCBI taxonomy): domain Eukaryota; kingdom Metazoa; phylum Platyhelminthes; class Trematoda; order Plagiorchiida; family Troglotrematidae; genus Paragonimus; species Paragonimus skrjabini miyazakii. The sequence continues at coordinate 137,403 of JTDE01000965.1, forward strand.
CATGTGGGAACATTGGAGTAGCTAGTATTTCGCTAGATTATGAACTTTAATAGTTCCTGGTGCCTTTTAGTGTTTTCATGATTAAACGATTAGCTCCATAAGATGTGAAGTTTTCCATCCATTCGATTTCTTTTATGCATTCATACGAAGTGAACTCTAGTGAAGAAGGAAATATACAAACACTGAATGGCGCAGCCAGTTCAGATTACTGTCTACACCGAGCCCAGATGTACAAAAGGGGTCCACAAACTTCTTTCGGGAAGAGGCCGTCTGTCATGCTACTCAGCGAAAGACAGTTCATAACTCATTAATGGATTTAGTGAAAATGAAACAAGTGATTAACTAGAAGGTTCATCCGGTTGAATAGCAATCAGCCTGTGAAGATACACATGCAGCAACTTAATGCAATACTGTTTGTCATGTAACTGTCTGTCACTGCAAGGCAACACTTCATATAGTGTCACATACAGAAGATGATCTGATAATTCATACCAGTTATTTAGGTTTATTTATTAATTTTTAGTTGTTCAATTCTGTAGAGTAGTTATGCGTAAACAAGTAGTGCCGAGTAGTGATATAGCATTTCATGACCGGAAAGGAGTGTGTTCGACTCTGGTTGTACATGCTGTTGAGTTTGTGGTCGTGAGTCCTAACTCAGGCTATCTTCAATAGTTTGGAGTAGTTTTGGCTAATTTCGCAAATGTGTGATCCCAAGTCTGTGTGGTTGTAACAGCTGATCTGGTAAGCAAGTTGTAAACTAATTTTTACGTGGAACCACAGGAATGAGTTCGCGTGAACCCTTCGAAGCTTACGTGCCATATATATGTTACTATCCCAAGAAAATGACACTTTTCACATTGGTCTTCAAAGTAGCAACAGTTAAATTTTCGGCCTTCTGTGCCGTGAACGATTTGGCGACTAGTAGAAAATAAACGACGTCTAAACTTAGACAGTACGGAAGGAAGAGTAAATCGGGGCTGGGGCCCACGGCCTTATGATACATGGTCAAATTTGTTATCTGTAAACAATCCCACACCAGCAGCCAAACAATGTTTACATAATCTAGTGTTTTATGCCTCAAGTCTAAGCAGGAGTATATCACATTAAATAACTACGTTGGATTTCTGATCAAAAGCAATATCTGTTCAAACCTTACAGGGTAACTGTCGTAAATCGGTAGTTCTATAGCCTCTTTCAGAAGTGTTTTACGAATATCTCGTTATCGTAATTACATCGTTAGTTCAACTAAACATGTTGTTCACTATATCACGGTATTTTTGGTTAAACTTTGTGTCAAAATATCCTCATATCCTCATATGGCATCTTGATCCTGGATGTTATGCAAGAGCTACAATAGGACATGCTCCTAAGCAAATCTGTCGCGTTACCCGTTTGTTCGTAACACAACACTCAGACTGAGCATGTTGACACAGGCCAATGTTTAGCAGGCTACTCACAGCAGACACGAACCCCAGTAACTGGCAAAGCAAACATTCAAATATTTGACCTGTTTCTCCTCATTCAGTGTAGTTTACCTCTTACCGTAGTTGCTAAGCCTACCGATCGGAATTCCGACACCTACGGTCTCTTTCGTCCCTCGGAGTTACCCTTCTCTCAAACGAATCGATCGGTGCTCGCATTGGCAGAAGAGGTTTGCCTGTTGCGCCCGGCTGGTTTGTCTTCCTCAGGCCTTGTGCATGTGCGCGCGTATGTAGTACATCGTGGCATGGATGTGTGAGCGAACCAGTTTTGGCACGCCTTGCCATGCACACCGATGTGCAAGGCCTATAATTACGCGTTTGTTGTTGTTGCCCGGTTAGAAATCCACGCCTTCACAGATGACACAATGCGTGGCCGGAGGAAACCGTTCGGTTCGACAACGTCATGTCAACGCGCGTACGCCCACTGCCGGGTGTGGTCGAGCGGGCAGTTGGCGACGGGCTCAAGAGAGCACATACGTACACGCGAACGGTCGGACGCTGTTACCAAAAGTATAGCCGCCACGTTCATAAGACAGAAACTTTGTCGTCCTCTTGTACTATCGATTTTCCGTTTCAAGGGAATATCTAGGGTTTTGACTAGATTAACCTGAAGTTCATTAACCACAAATCACTTGAAATTAGCGACACTTTCTGCTCTAATTTCAAAACCGCGTGAGTGACATCGGTATAAGATTGAACATAGTCGCCGGTTGTAATTTATAATCGGTGTATGGACTGCCTCATTGGTCAATGGTGATCCCTATTGCGGTGCCTACTGGCGTTCAAGAGTGATACTGGATGTTGTTGCCTGTCTTGTCCACTTCATTCTACCAACAATGAATAAACGATATTACTACGCCGATCTGGATTTCCTGGACCACAGTACAGCCTCTAAGTGTCCAAACTAAACAAGGTTACGGAATTCAGTCGTACGAAATTTGTCTACTAAGTGGGATCCAGTCCACACACTTGTACAGCACCATATTATCTCAAGTAGCAACTAACTATAGGGTATCCAACACGATATCCTATGTTCTTCCTGGTATCAACCCACGTGAATAACACATTATGACCAGAAAGACAAGCTTTTCAACCACTGCAATCAGTTTTGTACGTTCTATCTGTCTTGGACAAGCAGACACATGCTCAGAATCTGTCTTTGAATAATTCAATGTGAGGATGCATTTTCCCACTTGCCATTGACAGTGGTTACGAGTAGCTCGTGCAACAGTTCGCAAAGTCAAATAGCCAATGTATCCGACCAAATATTCAGAAGTCAACTTACGTTAAAACACGCTCTCGTCCTATCACATCGGTAACATTCTCAAACAAGTCAACATACCCCATTGTTACGGGGTTCATTTGAAGACATTTCCTACCGTTTTGTCACCTGGTTTTCGGGTTAATGAAAGATTGCCTGCTTCTCTACGGGTTATACTGTTCTCATGTAGTTTCTCAAGGTTTCCGAAATAGATGTCATATTCTTGGGTAGCTCTAAAACCTTTCTTCCTACACGCAACAACAATATATACACGTGGTTCATCGATGGAGACGCTGAATCCTATTCGGAATTACGTAAACAGTTTTGACTCAAAAAGCTGGTAAATAACAGCTATCCGGTTGTAACAGAACTATCCTTTTATAACGTGATACATGCACAAACTCCGGTATGCTTGCATCCTAGCGAACACTTCTTCTTTAATCCAAAGAGTGGCTACAATTCAGTGCATCACGAACCCTTTTCTGCCGCGTTCATTGATTGCCCCGCTGTACAAAATGTGCTGGCTTTCACTAGTTGAACTTTATGCAAACGAATTTGGTAACGATTTTTCGTTAACACGCGGGACTCAGGTTTTTTCAACTCTTACTACTGCTGAGCCTGTGGTAACATTAACAGATGGAAGTCCACATTTGGGGGGGGGTATATAAGACACTTTCTCGGCCTCACTAGAAACTTCAGTGTCTAATCAAAGTGAACGTCTACGCATGAACCATAGAAAAGCTGAAGAACTTTGGCAAAGCCTATGCATCAGGTGAAGAAAATCTTGATTCAAACGATGTTTCCCCACAAAATTCTATTAGGAAAACCGTTTCTGTCATCATCGTTGTCATTAGACTTTTGAAAGAGTTTGAGGTAGATGTTCGAGGTCCCACAAGGTTGCCTCTCGTGAAGCAAACTTGTAATCCATAGTCACTACTTTCTGTCCTTGTTTATTGCTTTACCCATTATCATTCTTTAGCAATTTCTCCTGGGTTTTAGCCAGGTGTCACCAAGTAGCCACCACTACAGGCCGTGGACATTTTATCGATTCCATCGCTCAAGGTGCTGCTGGAACACCCAATTAGCAATGAACTCTACTATGGGAGATATCTGCTCAACAGTTTCCAGCCTACTTTTGACCTTGTACGTGATAGGACAATAGGTGAACTGTAGTGCAAAAGTTGTAGGTTTAACTAGCAGGACCATTTATAGTCCTGCCCATTTTATGAACACATCCTTTATATAAGTATTCGATCTGACGCGTTGTGCTGAACCTACGTATTTCAGTTGATCAGCCCTGGCTTCAACCCAAAGGGGATGTCCTATGTCTTCTATCCATGTGAGCCAGCCAAATAGCTCATGTTGGTTGGAGATTGGAAAAAATTGCTCAGAAACGAGGATAATAGATCAGAGTGACCAACAAAGCTTCAGTTGTGCTAGAATCATCAGTAGTTCATCGCTCTTGTTCACGACTACTAGAAGAGGCGGTCATCACAATTCTACCAACAACGCGGACAAATTCATTCAAAGCATCTCATGCATTTGTGCTAGTCGAGGTTTGAGGTAAACAGTTTAATGTAAAGTTAGCAGGGACTATCGCTTTACATGGTCGACACTCTAGAACTTTCTACTAATCCACTTTGTTATCATTAAGAACGACATGTAATTCGTGAGCATGCAGGGTTATGCGAAATGACTATCCGGTTTTTCAGATGATTACCAGGAACTTACACAGAAATCATGATATATGCACATAGATATTACATATTATAGATATATATATATATATATAATCATTTAACGCAGTTACCGCTCTGAAGATGGAACTTCAAATTTCACTGCGGTCTGTTACTATTGGTTAGGACTAGCAAGGCCTCCAACTCGCCTTTGAATAATGAATAATAACCCTGGAGAGTTCCTACACCTTTCGGAAAAGTTGTCGCACATGTGTCAGCTGAGACAAGTGAGGTGTTCGTATAACTGCAAACTTGCGGCATGTTAGTATATAATCAGTTAGCCAATAAGGCGTGTCAATGGGAACGTGGTAATCAATCGTGAGTTTACCAAAGTTTGAAGATTCCACCGTTTGTTGTAAACGACTACTTATTAACCAGTGAGTTTGGTTCCTTTTTCGGATGCGCTTCGCAAAATATCATTTTGTTAACTCCAGGTGAATAGCCGGACTAGTGGCTTTTATTCCGAGTGCGACTACTGGATGTCCATCACGATTTTTGGTCCCGTTTCAACCGGTGAACTTTCTCTTAGCACAACTCAACTTACAAGCACATAGCATTAGTATGGAATTTTTAATTTTCGCCGGAAGTCAGTCGGATGATAGACATAAGACACTTGTCTTTTGTTTCGTAATAAATGCTTCAACTAACTGGACAACGTCATAACTTGATGAATCTAAGCGAACAGTGCAAGGCTGAAAGCACGTGTTTCGAATATACATCGGTACAGTCTGAAGGTTTCACAACGCGTGTCATGCGACAAGTTACTCTTTTAATAACAGACTATCGAACTATAGTAAAGAGTGATCAAGGTGATCGGGGCTCCATTTATTAGCGGAATGACAATTAGTCTGAGTCGTTACAATCACGTCAGAAAAATGAACATATTTTGAGACAGGATGCGTTGTTTGCATTACTAGCCTCGGTACGTGAAGGTCATTCGTACGTCATACTTAATGGTCAAATATTATTTTAAGCGCAATTTGTTTTAACTAACGTATGCATTGGTAATTAGTAACATTCAGAGATGTGGAGACTGTCACACAATAGTTATATTCGTTCAGTGATCCGTTATCGCTTGTGATTTTCTCTCAGGTTGATGTGGTTACATCAGGCAGAACTAACTGTTTCGGACGGTTTACGCAATCACATGCACGATTTAGAGCACGCTGTCTGTCCATTCAACTCGATCACTACCTCATTTTCAGGCCGTTGGTTTTGTAAAGCCTCAGAACTGAGCAAACGGTTTATAGAGCCATCTGTGCATACTTAATAGTACGTTGTCAAAATCTCTGTGGTCCCAAGTACTGTCACTTATTGAGACCTACGATAGACCGGATTGGAACGTATATGTGATCGGTAAGTTACTGTGCAAAACAAGTTTTATCTCAGTGGACACTGTCATTCTTGCAGATACATAAGACTGTACGGATAGACGAAAGAAAGAAATGTCTGTTCATTAAAGTAAAGCTTTGATTCAGTCATCCCGAACTAAACCAACACGACTTTGTAATTTTCGAAGCTGGGCAAATAGCAGATGACTATCTTCAGCCATGGTATCATTCACAAGGAGTATGAATTGACCAGATCAATACATTATTATTAGACATGAAATTGTTATCCGTGTACAACACTCGAAGTAATTTAACAGCTTTCCGCTCCTCTAAAATTAAGTATCACAATTATTCCCATGTCTGTTTGATGTGACAACAAAGGCGGTGACACACTAGATAAAAAACAGGCGGCCTGATTACATGAGAAAAGGAGATAATTGTTTTGCATTTACGCCACAGTGTTTACTGCCTTATGACATACAGGCCACATGAGGGCTGCGCACATCTGTTCTATTCAAACCTAGATAGGAAAAATCTAAGTTAACTATGAAATATCTTCACTTTTTAAGTTTTGAAAAACAATCGACCAGTTCGCTGCTGCAGTTAGGCTATCTAGATACCCGTTCACACAATTTACAGTTCTGATTTCTAACTGACAGTGCTCATTTCACACCTCATCTATGTTCACTATCTGCTTTGCTTTCAGATGGACAGATCACAAATCCAATTCACTTCCCCTATCCTATACAAACCTCCACTAATGATGACAATCTGGCCGATGTGGATAGCAGTGTGTCAACGGCACGTGGCAAAAAAGTGCGCAAACCGCGTACCATCTATTCTATTTGGCAGTTGCAAGTGCTCAATCGACGTTTTGTGCAATCCCAGTACTTGAATCTGACAGAACGTGCCAGCCTGGCCGCTCAACTCGGTCTGACCCAAACTCAGGTAAACCAGCTCAGATCAGGTGATCCAGTCGATTGTGCTTTGTTCACTACATTGTCAAATCTGACAGCTACAGTGCATACTGAATCGGTTGACATACTACCTCAAGGCTAGATGATAAATGCATTTGAACGCGTGATTACCATCAGACTGAAAGCACAATCAAAGGTGACAATGGCGTATTCAAAGTGAACTAATACCAACTATATTAATCGAAACGTGCGATCTATAGTTTCATATACACAGAATGGAAGTGTTATGGGAATATTGCATCAACACTGTTTGTGAATAGTTTTCGTAGTTAACTGAAGTATAACGGACTCAAGGAAGTTAGCGGAAATACGGCAAGCCAGTTTATGAAGACATGGAACAAAAGCGCAACACATCTCGTCTACTTCAATGCAACATACGTATTTCTGGTACGTGGGAAGTCACTATGATGACTAGTTATGCTCTACCAAAATAACGAGCAGTCAACAGAGTGATAATACGACTCCTGTTGCTGGTTCAAATTCAACAAAAATATGATCGTTGATAATCGCATCCCCTCATTCTAATTGACAGATGTGATTGTGGGCGCTGAACCGTATAGGTTGATCTAATACACTCAGTTTCACAGTTTTTCGTGCACATGTGTAGTTATACAGTACACATAGGCTAAAACGTCTGGAAAAAAGAAATCGATCACATATGAGTGAAAATGCGTTGTTTCACAAGTACACAGAAACCAGTCCTGACCTGCTTACAGAAAGTCATATCTATTTTACGGTGTGTTCAGTTTCATTCACTTTACCGAAACGACCTTCTATCCGGTCGTATACCGAATATAGACAAAGCAATTTTTACCCGTCTATCACAGATGATTTCAACCTGCAAACATCACTGTGTATTGTGACATGTTCAGATTAGCGCAGTTTGCACAGTTTGATTGGGGGCTGTATTTTGATTTACAGCTTTTGGGGATAGTAAGAAAATACAATTAACCAGTACACCCCTCTCTTACTGGTCCTGATGTGTACGGTACAGGTAAACGAACAGATTATTCACCGCTTAAGCTAGACATAGAAAGGCCTTCCAAAACACACTGAGCTTGAGGCCACGTGTTCAAGAACCATCGTTTATAGAATATTGAGAAACATTTATCTCTAATAGAAGACAAGAATTCCACCTTTCACTGCGCATCGCGACGCTTAACCAACAGAGTAAGATAATTTTCGGGGGGAAACAGATCAATCTTGATGGATCTGAACAATGTATAAAATCATACGTACTCAAGATTCGTCTAGGATTGGTTCAGTGCATATCAGACATCAGAGTTCTCAGTTGGACATTTGTTAAAATGTGCCGACTAGGCTTCAGCGCCGATCGGGTGAATTGGTTTACGCAACGACCTGTTCCAAACTAAGTTGAGAACATTCAGTCACTTCGTCAACTAAACATACGAAAATGGAAGTACGTACATATTGGGCAGGCTGTTCAAACTATCCAAGAAGCTTTGAATGAAATCACATGATCGTATCCGCACCTCCAGACAAATAGCATGCACATGAGACGCGTAGAAGACTTCATCAAAAATAGATGTCAGTTATTTTTCCAGCGTGATAAACCATTGAGACCTGAAATGTCCGTCTAATAAGCAGACAGAACAATTTTGTTTTGTTACAGCGGGTTTGAAACTTTTCACATTTTAAACAAGGGGCTCAAAAATTATGTCATGCAATTAAGTGTACGTTCAAAATAGTCCTCTGTTAGTAAAAACAGTTACTCTGAACCGTGATTCAGTCGAATCCCGGTAGTAGTACCAATCCTCTGTTCTGGTTGACCAGTTTTACTAAAAAATGCAATACTTACTATAAATACCATCCCTCCAGTTTGTTACCTCAAGTTACCTAAAAAGGAAGTGTACACAGTGAAATGTATATAATCATATAGGACATAAATACTCTATCCCAGGAAATGTAACTCATACAGTTTAACGTACATCAGGCAAATTAAAAACGATTCCAATATTGTTTACTTATACACACTTTTTCTTGGAATACACTTTTTCCTCTCCAAGTGTAGAACTACTAGCAACTTAATGACTTGCTTAGACATATTTACCTGGAATTACATGTACGAAGGCACGTTTGAGAGGTTCTTCGGCTGGCATCTGAATTTTCATCAACTCTATGTTTCAGTTAACTATCGTACTAAATGTTCACTTCGTTAGTGTCATCTTTGAACAAAACGATCGGTATGACAATTGCGTGAATGTTTGTTAGCAAAAGTCTCGTTAACTACACAGCTCAATCCGATTTTGGGAATGAGCATGTTACGATTGCAACTTTTCATTGCATACAAGGTTCTATGACAAAAATACTTTAACATAATGTTATATAAAGAATTTTTATAAAATGATTGCCCTACACTTGTCAAACTGATCCTATTTCAATATGATTGATCCAAATTAGGGGACTATTTTTTCACTATTTTTACTGGCTGATATTGTGTCAAACCATTTTACGTTGAGTTGCCACATTTAGTTTCTCTTGTAAACAAGTCAGGTAGATTTATCGAAGGCTGTTCACAATATCGTTAAGAAACGTACATTCGCTTGATTATGATACAGCCCGTGAATATTGAGATCTTGTTAACTAAACAAGCTCATGGCGAGTCTTCCAGAGAACAAACGCTGATCATCTTGTGTGATTCAAATACTTATGTCAAAACGAAACAGAGTTCCAATAACTCCAGTATGAACGCCGCTCAGGCATGTATCCGCTCTTTTGACATGTAGAAACACCAACTTCAGCAAGCACAGAGATTTGATCCACGGGCTTCGTGAGATTAGCATGTTGATGCCTACTCGGCAGATTTAAGGTTAGATATCATACAGGACCATTAGATCACAACCGTTTGTGATCAATGCTCAGATGACCCGATTACCACCCATGAAATTACAGTAACTGTATTGTCACCTGTTGTCGATATCCCCGAAAAATATTCGTATCATGAGTGCGTAAGGTTCAGTTCATCAACATCCCTGGTTATTCACTGGTAAGTTTTCTGCGCCCAGCTTATCATCTCTCCGCATCCCCACAGACAGATAAGATGAACACCAATTGTTGGCGGGTTGTGGGCTACATGAATTAACAAAAATGAGCACAGAAAACCTATTGTTATCACTTCAAGTCCATATAACTCTACAGAGACTATTTTCGATTGTGTACGATAACCAGGCTATATTATTAGAATCGTAAACACTGACTCATTAACCTGGGTGAACAAGAAGTAGTTCAATGAAAGGTTTAGATTATTACTGTGAGCTACGGCTTACGTGGTAAAGACAAGAAGAATGCTTTATAAACTTCAAAGTGAAATCCTCACAAAATCATTATGAAGAACACGGGAAACTGTTTGCAGGTCTTTGGTCGTTTCGGTGCGTGCTACCAAATGAATAAGTTGGCTATTCTATCCACAACTTCAACCGCACATCAGTTCTCAGTTAGCTTCGGGCTACTATGTCCTGGTAACACGCAAGCCTACTTTGACCACACGTAGCACATTCACTCGATGTGGCGTTCACAATGGTGTAGAAACAGATGTCTCCGTCAGCCTGTGACCATCTGTCGCATCCGAATGTCAGCGCCGTCGTCTCCTGTTTTTCGGTCAGCGTTTCGGAGCCATGGTTGGTCACGTGACCCAATGGGCTATCGTATATCTCGTCTGGTAGGAAGACGGAATGGTTAGAGGGAGCTTTGAAAAGTGTGAGGTAGCCGGTCGCAACTTTCGGCATTAATGTGAAACAGTAGTAAAAAACTGAACACCACCCACAATCGATATCAGCCCTTGTATTCAGATAGGCCTTTCGGCTAGACCACTTCGAAAGGAAGCACTAGACTCGAGTTTCGCTCTTATTAGAGCTCATCAATAGTGCATATCCTTATCCGGATCGTAGTTTGCACTCTGATCCTTGTGCTTGTAAGACTAACGTGTTAATCACAACGCCAGTAACCTCACAATAGGCATGACCAAATAATCAAATGCATTTATAGTTTGCAATAGAAAAAGCTCTGGACTGAGGTGAGTGCTGAAACGGATGGTTTAAACGCACGCGTTCATGACTCTATGATGGTTACACGAAACTCTGGTAATTTTTCCACTGTTTATATACAATTGTCAAATCGTTGCCCAACTCGTATGGTTACTGCATCATGCTGTTAGTTTTCCTCGCAACGTTGCACGGTAATATTGAATTTCAACGATTTCGTGTTCTGCAACCAGTACGTATGCTCGCACAATGAAACCCGAAAAGCTTTTGATCCAACTCACGAATAGTACGTTCTGTGTTCAGATATTGATCGATGACCTTGATGTTTGAAGCGTTGTTCCGGATCACGTTTCGTTCTCCAGAGAGTTGTCTGAACGTGCGCTGGTGCTCGCGCTCGCGCTCGCGCCCGCTTCAGCCCTGCAATGTAATGTTTAACAAATACTAAATCGATAGGCCAGTTGGCTGCTCGATTGGTTTGCGACCGATTTTGAACTCAATCGCCAAAAGGAACCGAGTGACATGAGTGCTTACTCGATTGTGTGTACGTGCCAGCGTGCTACCTCACTCGCACGATTGCGAGCGTGTAGGCGCGTGCACCGAATCGAGACACACATTGCTGGTGATGTCAAATGCGGGGTTTATAAATCAGTGCGCTGGACGACGACTCAGTCATCGTCTGACTGACCACACTGCGAATTTTTGACACCGGTACAGCGGCTACCGACATTCGATATATTGATAAGCGTACGTTAGCACTTACGGGAGCGTGCATATGTGTGCGTGTTCCTGAATTTTCAAACCTACATGAGTGCTCGACGGGGTTGCTAAGGCATTGCTGTACAGATGCTGGTGTTTTGTTGCCGACCGAACTTTAGAGCAAAGCACCACCACCAGAAAAGCATTCAGAAGACGAGGCTTGGTGATATCCAATTTCAAAAATGCTGTCGGTAACTTGGAGTAGATTTAAACCAAACGAATCGCTTCATGACCAACAATACCCTGTTGAATGTCTTGTGTAAACGGAGCAGAAAACGGTCTGTTGAGGCCGAATGTCACTGTATTACAGTTGAATCTCGGGACCGTAAGCATGCTCATCTAAAGTCAAGTTCAATAGGTTTTAATACTACTGTGAGGCACCTACTGTTAGAACAGAAACGGTCTTATATTTTTCAACGTTGATAACCACTCTCCTACCAGGATCACTGATAATTTACTAGTGAAGGAAATACTTGAACGTCGACTTAGTGAAGATATAATGAAGCAATCCGTTGGTATGATAAAGGCTGCTATAGGATATTGCTGATAGAACGTTGAAACTCTTCAGACGCTGCTTCCCGCGTCTAAACTATCAATGTGGCTAAAAATTCAACCCACACTGGCCTAAACCCAAAAACAAACATTAGTGTTTACAACAAACCTCACTATTAACTCGTCGAAATTCCTGTTACGGATAGGCACGAGAGGTGAATTACACTTTTTAGAAATGTGATGTATAGAAATTTAGATTCTTGCTCGACATTTGATATGTTCCGATCACCACAGTACGGTTTCAGCTGAGTGTTACTACTCACAATTCCAGGACACCTCTAGAATATTGGAATTCATATAACCCTTAATAAACTGGGGTGAATTTTCTTTTGATTCTGTACAATCTGTGAATGATGAATTGCGTCTAGTTATCTTGATACAGTGCAGTACACTGTTCTACTATGAAGAACCCTCAGGAAGAATCGATTCTTCGGGATAAGAAGCGTTTGTCGTTAAGCTGCTTCATTGAAGATAACTCTTGGAACCATAAAGAGGGCATTGTTTGGAGTGCGTATTTGTGGAATCCCTCTCAAGGAGAGATAGTGGAAAAACAGTCTTATCAAGCAGATTCAAACCTTGGCCTCATGGCGGACCACCCAACTACATACGTCCGCTAGTGAGGAGTTTCCGTACACTGCTATGATGAGCTAAAAGCTGATACACGCCCTCCTGTTCAATTACTTCAGGTATGACCTCTTGCAAATACTAGCGCGCAAAGCATATCTGATTAGTTGACATGTTGTATGAGTTCCTGGAAGTAGTAATTCAAATGACTCATTTGCAGTGTAAACTAGAGTTCTTTTAGCTGAGAAACCAAAAGAACCAAATCACACTCAAGAGTCCTAGGGTTTCCTAAGGCACTAACCGACTGAGTGACATTCCCTAAAATCCTTTCTGTTTCATTAATTTTTTTAATATAATTCTTATTTAAACTAAGACAGTGCACGTAATTTTCCCCCGCCGATTGAGAGTCCCTGCTGTTAGATATTGGTTGAACGGCTCCCATATAAATCATGACAGCCTGACCATATCTCAGCTGGGCGGGTAACCATGCGGTTGCACAACAGATTATACTGCATAGAGTAAATCCAATTCCCCTTCTCTCTCCCTTTTTTTACCTCTGGGGGTATAAGAATATTATTACTATTTGTTTCAAACTGTCATCTTTCATGAATGTATGTCTATTGATCAATCACTAAAGTAAACTACATACCAGGACAACTCTCTTCAGAATGTCTACTTCATTCCAACATACTGAGTATATTCTTGATGTGGTCGCAGTATTAATCATGTGTACCCGTCTATTTCAAAGTTTCTGATAAAATAACCTTCATATCATTTTAATTTAATGAGATTCTAATCTTATTCCTCGTAGGATGTGAAACACTTTCACACAGCAAGTTGTTTCACTTCCTCAAAAGTGTTCGTTGATTAGGAGCGTACGATTTATTCAAACGGAATGTCTTATTCACGAAAAGACAAACAACTTCGAAAAGTACTACAGTGTAGGTGTTTGAAAGTAAATGACACAATTATAGTGAAATTTTAAAAAAGTATACCTACTAAATCCCAGTGCCAACGAAAAGTCCGATTGTGAACAATATTGATTAAAAATTTCAGTGCGAAAACAGTAAGAACATGTGAGCTAATGAAAACGACAATTACGTTTCTGTTGTTCATTCACAACTATAATTGCAAAGTTAATTTAAAGAAACAGTGAGCGCCATTTCTCCATTTTTGATAACTTCCGTCTCGAAAATAAACGTTATTTTGCGCATTAACTCGTGAATGGGCTAATCCCTAAAGAGAATGTGCAAGAGGAAACATAAATACGGATTGTATTTGTTCTGCGTATACAGTATCTACTGTTGAGTGACCCTTGATGATTATGTGCCACGATTGCACCAACTAGTATGCATTATACATCAAGTGATGTTTTCCAACATATTTTCTCACTGTAGGTAAAGATTTGGTTTCAAAACAAACGTTCAAAGTTGAAGAAGATTCTACGACAAGGTCAAGATCCCACAGCTTTTCTAAGTGGAATATTAAACGAAGCATTACCAGATCAATCGGTGAGTAATGGGGCAATTTTTCTTGCGTTTCATGCTAACATTTGTCTATGTTGTGTTTCTGCGTGTGTTCCAACTGATATGATGCTTGTATGTTAAGAGAGAAATGACAATAATCAACCACTTAATACACGACAGTCAGTAAGTAACATGTTAGGACAAGTGCACGTTTTTTAAACTTTTTTTATAATTGTACATTTTCCTGACAGGAAAGCGAAGATGGCACTTCACCATCCACGACACCTCACCCAATGACAGGCCGAATGTACGGTTCAACCACCAGTGATATTGGTGAAGCCAAATCAGAAAAGGGTTATCTGAATGAATCGGATGAGAACAAAATACCCACAGAGAGTGAGGATCGAGTGAATGTTATAGATAATCAAACGGCTGACGTTGATAATGACCTTATTAAAACAACGCCAAGCGGCAAATATGATTATGTCCCATATGATGCACAAAACGAGGAAACAAAGTACGAAAGATTGGGTCAGGTGAACACTTACATCACTACTCAGGACCAAGATCACCCCATTAAAGATACTGTATCTTTTGTAGCTGGACAATCACCCACCTCAAATACCGGCAGCCAAACTCCCTTCTCATCTTCTTCGTCTTATGCGGAATCAAAAGAAGAACTCTCCCCTCGACGGACAAGCAGAAGTGTAGGTTCAACTTGGAGCCCTATATGTTCAACACGACGGCAGAATTCAGACTCAGTAGATGGTACTGCTCAACCGCAACACGTGGCAGTTCACTGCGTATCTGATAAGGACATTGCTGTACAACGCAACCCCTGTGCAAGTAAGGCTTGCAATGAACAGGATCATTTCATCCAAAGTATAAAATCAACATTTACTCCCACGTGCCTAGAAGCTGTTCCTGGCGAAAGGATTTATCCACAATCTTCTGGCATGGACCAGGCAACTTTCAGCATCTCATATCCAAGAACAAACTCCGGGTTCTATTCCTGGTTAAACCATGCTCGTGATGTAAATAATGGTATTCTGTCTAGGTTTTCACAGCCATTCTATCCCGCAGTGCAGCCACGAACCAATCAATACCACACCGCCCGTGCCACTCATCCCCATCTGTTATCTACTGCTTACAGATTTCAGTGGGATTCTTGTCCGCCCGCGCAACTAAACAGGCATGATAAGTGGCCGGTTGTTGGTACTAACACAACTGATCCTATGGTGTCTGACCATCATCACCAGCAGCAATATTTTCGTTATCCTTTCAGCACCGCCCCTGACCAATCAGGAAACCACGTGAACACAATTACGTCAGAGCACACATCATACGATGACTATTCTTTACAGTCGCCTTTCGAACTGACTCAAACGGAGCATGGAATTGTGGATAGTGCTAGACTTTTTAAATCTTGATTTCAAATGAGTGCGTAATTTACAAACATACCTGGTTTGCTTGTGTAACTTTGAGAAGGGGCCCATAGCGCCTTATGTGAGAATACAGTTGTCCACGCTTAATTTTTGACACTAGATGCAAACCTCACATATATGCACACAAACAAACAAACTCACTCCATCCATTGTGCATTTCAACCCCAAACATCGTTGCGTTTTACTTGCTGAACTATGCTACTACATTTCTACTCTTTTTTCTGTAAGTAGCTGGCGATTTGAAGAAATATGCTAAATACAGCAAACACGCATTGTGATTATTTCCTGTTACTTGTCTGAACATTCACGAAACAATACATACTGTATACAGCAATTCATCAGTAGAAATTTTATCATGAAAATATTTGGCTTGGTTCATATTGTACGGGATACGTTTCTTAACTAAATGTTGGATGCATTTGAATAATTCCTTAGAGTCGATGTCCTGTCAGTGTACTGGCTAGGTTAACGTTTAATTGGATGTAGTTCCCCCTATCTGAACTAATGCATGTCGAAATGTTAGTCTCGATTCTAAAATGATTTGGATTTTTTCAATAATCAGATTATTGTTTGTGTGACCTGATCGGTGCACGATGGAAACTAAACAGTTTTCTGGGAGGAGCAGGATAGAAACGTGAATCACAGAGTTAAAACTCAATGGCGAAACGTGCTGTTATTCTAAACCTACGTGTTTAAATTATTAGCTTGGGGATCTATAAAAGACGTGCACCTTTTCGATTCGTCAAACTTCAGGTAAACATTCTCAGGTTGGTAGATCTATGTGACACAATTGTACTCAATAGAAGGCTTCAACTTTTCGATTGATGCGCACAAATTGATAGGTAAGGAATGAACATATTTTTTGAAAAAGTAACCAAGATCTTACACTAGTTTTTGTATGAACAACTTAACAAGAAACATTCACAGCTAGAAGGTTGAGTGTAATAAAAGTTCCCAAGTGTAACAGCAACGTTCTGTATGGATACCGAAATAGGCAAACACGTTATACGGTCCGTAAATAAGTGAACATCGACACCCCAAGCTGATTGTTATTTCCCTACTAACTCACGGTTGTTTCAACTGGAAACTTTGTCTATGATTCCTGTTGGAACTACACGTGAGAAGTGTAGTTCACCAAGTCTTGGACAATTCTGACCAATTTTACTGAATAACTCATGTGCGGGGTTGGTTGAGTTTATCCTATGTTTTATAAAGGCAACGGGTGAAAAAAACTGTGAGACGGTCTGTTTTGGCTAACTCGATAAGTATACCGTCTAGAATGATAGGCTTATTTGAACTAAAACCCTAATTCGTCATTTATTAGAGTGCTCCAAACAAGTCCGACGTAAATGCAATGTAAACGATAGAAACCCTATTATTGATAGTAGCAGTGACAAACTTGAGGGAGCATTCAGAACGATATACCTACAGTGAGATCCAGTAAAATGTTCTTCCAGATTTGTTTGAAAACTTCCGTATATAATTTCTTGGCATGCTTTCCATAGGTAGCATATAACTTCCTTCTTATTTCCAAAACATTTTTCGTATGCTAGCGAATTCGGATTTTTATCTGCTAATGCATTAAACTCTGGTAGGTCACCGAAACGATACTCAGAATCACTACCATCGTAATTAGTAAGACTTGGTTTGCTACGGCATACTTTAAGCTTACGGTTTTTCTATAAGTATCGTTTACGTGTAGTCGATCCATCTACACTGATATTTTTATCATGTACAAACATTTTAGCACTGCATTGATCTACCCAGGACATGTAAAGTGCAACCCACTTTAAGGGAGGCTGACTTTATGCCTGAGTTATTGACATACGTCTCTTAACGATGGGGTTTATTGTGGGTACCTTCTCTGTAGACCTTGTCGAAAAATAAAACCTACATACCAAGTCAATTTCTGAAAGGTTCTGGGTTCTACTGAATACCGCACTTTTGATATCGCACTTATTTAGCCGAAACAAGTTGGCAGAAGGTTACCTTCTATTGAATTTCCCGTGAGACTGTACCCATTATAAATTGGTACTGACTATTGATAACTCGATTGACTAATCTGTTGGAGCTATGAACATACGAGCTGTCGATTGGTTGAAGGTGCATGTCAGCTGTTGGATGAGAACAGACAAAATGACTGAGATTTCTACAAATCTACGATTATTATATCCGAAGCCCAGTTGAAATTTATCGTTTGCCTTCAGTCTCCCGTTCGGATAATCGGTAGGTTTCTACTCGGTACGTGTTGAACATCTAAGTTGATCTGTGGAACTTAGTTAACCTAACCATAAATATAATCTTTGAGGTTAGAAAGGAAAATAGCTTTTGTTGCCTAAAAAACTTTCTGTAAACAGAACTTTCTCCTTAACTTATCACAATAAAAACTCTACAACATAGGGGATTGTTTTTTCTGCGAGAGTAACTAAATATTTTTTCGAACGCCATGTGAAAGAATTGAGCTCGAGCGTCAAACGAACGAATAATAATCAAGTCAAATATGACCATCGAAATTTGGATAAAGCAAAAAATCGGTTGGATATACCATTCTATACTGCTTGAGAGATTCATAAATCAAGGGCTGTACATAGAACAATTATGTTTAGAACAAATACTTAAATGAACAATTAGTTCAGTGTATTTCTCAATAGTCTTCATGTTAGATAAAACGATTGTCATTTTTCAGCAGTGACAAGATTTCCAGGTCGCCTCAAATGTAAATAAAATGAATGCCATTAACTCTGATCCATAAGTAAATGATTACAGCTTCTCATCAAATTTGAAATTATGGATTTCCTAAGAGCAAGGCTGAGAAGTTTGTTATTACCTATAAAATACTAGCACTTCAGTTTTAGCTATTTGTTACAACTTCAGCGAATCAGTTTTCTGCAGGACAGTGGTGGTGGTGGGTATATTTTATTCCGTAACAATAAGGTCCGTTTTATGAAAAGTGTGGCAAATCAAATAAGCTCAACACCAATCGCAAACTGATTGCCAGATTTGTCAAAGTTGTGCTGGATATGGCTTGATGGTTGAAGTTATACATTCTTAATTTCCGGATCGGGAGGTTCAAACCGTCTAAATCATTGCACACCCAAACGGCGTGTACTGTGTGTTCTACTACCGGTTCAATCTATCTCACCCCACCCTATCGACCCAGTTTACACCCCAAGTTGAATGGGAGAGAGAAGATAGCGAGTTACAGATGTGTTAGGAAGGGGGACAGTCAACACCGTCACCACCATCTTCGTACAGAGCTCCGCCCACAGGTACGTGCAGAAACCTAATCACAACAATGGAGCGGACAGACACCTGTTTCAGCGGAGTCGTGTTGCAAGAAGATGATGTCCCGCTAAGTTCCACCCAGCAATTTGCTGTCCTAACCGGCAACCACATTCCACTCGAACGACTTCCAATTCCTCCAACCTGTGCTGAATTTCAGTCTGTCATTGGTGTTTGCCAACTTTGAAGCTTACGACTCCACATGCCTTTCTGGTAACTTGGGATGAGAAACTAATCTGACAAAACATTCAGGACAGCAAGATCTAAGCTTAACAAAGATGCCTAACCCTTTGGTGGCCCGTTTTTAATAGCCGCAACAGTTCAGGGAGAAAACCCTTTCTGAGTTAACAACTCAGTAACTTCAGATGTGGGCTAGAAGGGGACTAGCCGAAAGGCTTATCTGAATGCAAAGGCCGCGATCGAGTGTGGGTGGTGTTCAATTTTGAAAGAACATAACTACACGAGGGTTATTCGTACAGTTGAAAAGTTATGGTTTTATCTGAATGAGACTGCCTGATCATGCAGTTACCAGTTGTATATAGTTGGACATTTACCCGTGACATATCGAGATTGTGCGAAACTCTGAGTATTATCTACCAGCGAGCCTGAGAGCGTTTACTTGTGATAACTCAGTTGTGTCTAAGTTGGGGTTAGTGATACAGTGATCAACATGGTTGCTTCACCAGAACGTGAGCGGATGTGTAAGTGCAAGTTGCGGCCACCGTGTGCATTGCGGAGGGGTTCCAGTGTACATGAAACTCGTGTCCGGTATTTCTTTCGTGGCGTATTGACCGAACGTTTACTTTAACGGGATCAACTGTGAGTTGTGTTCAGTTTGTACAAAACGGTCACTGCGAAAATGTATGTTCCCCTAAAGTATGGACACACACGATCTACATCTTCCAGTGAACCTACACGTCAGAAATTAGTGAATTAGCTTCAGCTGGGTTTTTCTTCTTATCGACGTCCCGAAGAGGCTTGGGGTAGGGAAGCCAAGCAAGAGTCTGGCCCCAGTTACTGCTCACCGGCACACTTATCAACACCCACTGTCTCCGTACCGAGCTGACTTTTGTACACGACGACAACGGTACTCAGTTTGTTATCTCCCTGATAAGCAGCCAAGTCATTTTTACCAGAACCGGGCAGGAGCGGAAATGAGTTATCGGTCTCGGGATTTCTTTTCCTCACCTCCCAATCCCAACGGTAGTTGCTAACCCATCTTTGTGCATGAGATGTTTTGACACATCAACCGGATAACAAATTCTCATAACGACGTATCAGTGTTTATCTATAGTGACTAAAGATTCTCTTTGAGTTAAGATAAAACTCAACGTAGGAGTAGGCTAGTACAACAACATTGGATTGATGAAGTTGGCAATACACCTCTAAATGTGCATTTGTGGACACTCTGTTTACAAGCGTAGGTTACCATGTACCAAATGTAGTAAGAAATGAATTAGTGAGCGTTATTTAGGAGACCTTCACAGATAAAAATGATCAGTATTTCAGGCAGGGGCTCGATACTTACGACAAGTAAATGTAGTCTAACTGCATATCTGGGGCCATGTTGACCAGGATTGAGAATTAGTCTAATAACTGCCTGAAATATCTCGAAGATCAGTCTGACGACTAGTCAGTGGCATGACCTTTCCAAGTTGCAGATGATTGGAGCTGGTAATAGGTTGTTTCACCAAACTATGATTTCTTAGTTTCTTTTAAACTATCGCATGGTATTAATGTTGGCTTAAGAAGGTAATCTGAATGGAAGCAAACGCACATGGGTTGATCATGTATTGTTCTATACTAAACTAGAACATCTGTGTAGTTTGTCTAAATGTGTCTGAGTCCAGGTTGTTTCATAACGGATAGCACGAATCTATACACACGATAGGCGCATCAGCAAATGAGCTTTTACGACCGCTCCCGTCCTGTGTGTGCATTGATGGATACACTAAAATGTGAATATCAGCTCTCTTTAAACGGTTTGTTGTTGATAGTACAAGGTTTCTCTTCTAGTATAATCCTTATCATATTAATTCCTGATATCAGTTTTTGCACTCTGCTTATCCTACTCACTAAAATGACAATAGTACTATTCATGTAGATGTGTCCATCTTGATGAATCACATAAGAGCAATTAAGGAACTGTTCGATCTCAAACTCGGGCGCATATATTTTAAAGAAATACCGAGGCAGCAATTCATTATCACTTTTCCCTATGAACGAACATACTACCATTTTTACGTCTTGCTGTGTATGAACTGAATTGGTAATACTTAGGTTTAATGTTCATATATAGTTTCATATATAGTTTCATATACAGCTTCGAAGTTATGTCACATTTTTAATACATCTTTTGACTTTATCTCTGTGTAATACGTAGCTTTAATGTTGAAAAACAAAATTTGTTGCCCACTCCTTGCTCCAAACGGTTCACTCACTCTTCGGATGAATTACAAGAATCTTGAAAATGATAACAATCTACGAAATGTACTGGATTCATAATGTGGGGTAAAGTTTTGTAAGTAGTTCGTATAAAGCACTGTCGTTTAAACAACATGGTGTGGTCGCTTCATCCATTCTAGCCCACTGTGAAATATTTAGATAACATATACGATCTTCTTTCTCCGGTTGTTACATCCTGTATATTATAAGCACTCGGCCGTTTCCATGGTAGTTAGATATCCAGTAGAAATACTTCCTGAAGTTCGTTAAGTAGAAGGAGAATAGAAGTTCAAACTTCCTAACGATGACTATACTTTTTAGTATGAACAAATGCGTTTGCTGTCTTTGAAACAAACTTGGTTACAGCCGATGTCCGATCAACAGTTCAAGCATTTTGCACAATTTTGGTTCTCTGTCTGTGCTTAACGGCGTCGAATTCTACTGGTATGGTAGTTTGACGTTTAGTTTAGTCTTTTTCCTCCTCCTCGTATTAAATTTACTAGCCTAACGTATACAAGTATAATGTGGTTGCTAATTTTCCTCAAACCTTACCTTACCTCCTGTCCACTTTACTGTTGGTGAAAAGAGTACACCGGTTACTTTTCACTTGCCTGAAATCCATTACATCCCAACAGCTGGTATAGTTTTCTCTGCAACGATGTGTGTGTGTGTGTGTGTGTGAACAACGCTTCTCAAAAGTTAAACGTAGCAAGATCAAGTAACTTATGCAACTGACCGAAGCGTATTTCAAAGAATTCTACATTTAGCTGTCTTTCTAACACAAACAGACTACCGCGTGATAGACAGCGTCTAGCAGTACAGCATTTTATGTTTTATTCATGATTTGACAATTGAAGTGTTAGTTAAGTAAAATAAATATTATTATTATACCTTACTAGCATTAACCTTAGTTGGCAGCAATGGATGATTGTGGTTTGTCTTCCGTTCATCGGCTTAGTGTCTCGATTATATCCGCTGAAATGATGCTGATCTCTGCTGTAGAACAAGATAATGATTTTCTCTGTCCAAAGGAAATGTGTTTTATTTCAGTGTAATGTAATAGTTAAGGCGAAATACGGGAAAACTTCTGAGTACTTTAATTCGCATATTGTTTTTGAATAAGATGCCCATCTTTCTACTTCATCTTGGTCAATACTGTCTAACAAGCCCACGTTTAATATACGAGGTTTTCCGGTTTGAAGTGTCAAATAAAACCTCAAGAATTGGACGCTATCTGTGCGTATCTGGTGTGTAGAAAATCTTTCCTATTCACTTCACCCTACTGAGTATATTTTTTTATTACGAAAGGCTTACAAGTAAATTCACTGACTAAAAAGTGCACCTTGTTCAATTGTCCGTTCACACTGACGACCATGTTACAAAATTGGCCTAACGGAATGTCGACGACACGTCTGGACGGAAGCAGTTGGAAAATGTTTACGGTGTTCCATGTATAAACTGACATCAGACCGCTGGTTAGTTCATGTCATGCAATAGTTATGTGGTTGATGAATAACCTCCCACTTACAGCTAATTGGTCAAAGACTGAAAGCACCAGTTGAACCAACGGGTAAATATCTGAAGGAACGCCTATCACTGACAATCAGCGTTATGGATCACTTTCACAATGTGATTCTTAATGCCTGATCAAGCTGATACTTACAAAAATGGTCATACCCTTGCCCAGGTGGGATGTATAAGAAAATGCCTCAGACCTAGTAAAGCTGAATAGCATTTTCAAGTGGCAGCGGCTCTTTCATTCATATGAACGTTTCACTATTTGCCTTCTAAAGAAAACACACAAATCAAGTTTCATCTTTGTTACATCTCATAAGTAATGACTGAAAAAGAGGAGTTCAGTAGACAGTGACGTTGTTATGCATCCACATTCAGCAAAACATCACAAAAGAAGTGTAATTAAAAAATTGTTTGAGTGAATCCTTTGTGAAAGTGAATGGCTATGAAGAAGAACGATAAGGCAGTCTCATTAACCCGAAAAACACAAATACCATATGAATGACCACAATACACAGACAGAAGAGAGTGAGGCAAAAACAGACCTGACCGTCCTTTAACAAGTTTGCTGAACTCAGTCAGAGTAGGCGGTTTGAGACGCAGTAGTAAAACACCAACACGTAATACAAGTTTTACTGCTAACATACTGGAAGTCGAAGATTAGAGTTCGCATTACAAGATAAACTGGTGGGTATGTTCTATTCTGGCAATAACTACTGCCATTTGTCTGTAGTTCCCAGTTACCTTAGGTTGACCTTTAACAACTAAACATAGTGTCGCAATACAGAAAAACTTGGATATGGCAAAACGTTTTGCTAAATACCCTAACCAGCGATTACCACGGAAGTTTGAACTTAGTTCTGGGTATTGGAGAAGAACACTTTGAAAATAGTGCAGAACACTTAATCAGTTAAGTACCACAAGTAACATTTTCGACTTATCCCCTATAATTGAATCCGCAACAACAGGATAAGTGAGGAAATTTTATCTACACATATATAACTGTGAAACATTGTCAAATTGCTTCAGTAACTTTAATTCCCTCGACTAAACTGGGAAGTCGGGATCAACGGGTTAGCAACTGGGTCACGCATAACGATACTGCCTATTCTCTTATTGAGCTAATCCGGTAAGCTGAACACTATCCACTTGACGTTAGGGTTAGACTTTTGGATATGTTGATTCCGGTGTGTCTATTGGGAAACTTGGGAAGCACTAGATTACATGCTCACCTGACAACCACAGGAGTTGAACTGAAAATTTTGATTCAGGTCAAAGGATGCACCACAGATTAACTCTAACAGAATGAAACTACGGTCTGATATATCCTATCGAAGTAATTGAGCAGAGAAGTTTATTTGGAGGTTGTTGTTCAACTCGTAACTAATAATCCACGAAGTTCAGTATATATCTACATAGATAAAGTATTAAAAAGGGGCACACACTGAGTAGTGAACAATTGATTGTGATGTTTCAAATCCACACTAGGATCCGTTATCAAACAAATAAATGTGTTGGAATGCGAATGTGCAACATACAAAAGAACATTTTTGACTTTCAGTTTTTACATAAATAGAATATATTTATCAGTGTAGCCCAATTCGAAGTCTGAGATTTATGCATAACTACGTGTTTATCAATCGAACTGCTTGTTAAATTACTTTCCAGTGTGGGTGAATCGGTGAGGGACACTGAGGATTGCTGAGACTACGGCACTAAAAATGTATACCTTGAATTTTGTCGGACACGTTCGCACTAATTCGCACACGGTAGTCTGCCCTCGCCTTAATGCGCAATTCAGTTGACTCTAAACCATTTCCCATCTGGTAGGCTAATGAAAGTCAACATCTGAATACACCCTTTAGACAGTAGTTAAACCGTTCGCTGTTCATTGACATCGGTGTTGAAGGCCCAATATGACAATGACAACTTTGGCATGAACTGCAATATAACTTGAGCTGTGCCTATTGTTCCGAATGTTTTGCAAGGTTGTTGGATAGCCGATGTTTATGTGTACTGTAGAAATGCAGGTTAGCTCAAATCTTTTGTTTCAACAAAAGACTTCTCAACCAACCATGTTTTGTGACCATCTGTTGTCGGTTCTTTGGAGCTAAAAAGGGTTTGGTTGCCAACATCGGGTCACTTGTAAGATCGAATCTATCTATGAAATACGCGTTTTGAGTGTAGCCTGTGTAGATGTATCCCGCTGTGAAATCCTCACAAGAAAGAATTCCACATCTAAGGGTTCCACAGGAACAGAAGGCGGACCAAGGAAGACGACAGGTAGCAGGTCAAAAAACTCAGCAGGAGTTCGACATGGTTCCTCACAGGACAAAAGATTTTGATAAAAATACATACGTGCACAAGATTCTCAATCAAACACGAAGCAAGCGAATTAAGTGATTTCAAAATCAAGGAAGTTGAAAGAAATCAGGTATGCCGAACATTCTAGTACACCTATTGTTCTAACTGGGTACGAAAACATATCCCTCAATCTGACTAGTATAGGTATTCTTGTGTTTACTTCCTGATTTTGCTAAAATGAAATATACGGTTCTACCCAAACCGTAGTTTTGCTTCCCATACTGCTCAACTCTATGAAGCAACCCGACACCTTGGGATGATTAGACCGCATGAAAAAAAAGCATTGACTATATAAAAGACTACAAAGTTAATTCTTCATTGTTTCAATCTCACTATCAGTTTGGTGCAATGATATCAACCAGTTGAACGAATCAGATTAGATCTACAAGGAATGGTAAAGATTCTATCTCGTTTGGATAGTTGAGGATTCAGAGACTGTACTGGTAACTTATAGCAAACTGTTTACTCTGTATGTGGATTCGTTCATCGTAAAACATCTGCTTATATGTTGAGTTGTGTATAATATATTTCTAATAATTAGTCAATATACTTGATGTTTACGGGATCCGTTATACTGGTGATACTGTATGCCAATGAGGATGTTTAGTGAAATTGATGTTTACACAAAAACTTACGCTACATAGCTCGCTTATGAAATGTTTGAATTTACTAGCCATGGAACAAGATGCTAAATTTTCTTCCGGACGCACAGTCAACGTTATTTCCAGTGGGTACCTTGCGCATAACACTGTGTCACCACCGGGTACCTTAAAAAGACGTCTGCCCTCTACGCTAATAATGTTCGAATTCACACAGTTTGTCTTCTTTTCCTTGCCGTGATAGGTCGGTGACTTTGTAACGGGGAATTTGGTGAATATTACGGCATAAAATACGGAACCATAGGGAGGGTTGAAACTATTACATTTCCAGGCTGAATAAAACGGACTCCCTTTCAACATTACTCAGTGTAAAGTACTACACCCTCTTCGTGTAAATTAGACTGCGTACCAACTTGGGGACAACAAATCGAGTCCCATTACTCGTCAGTGGGAGCTTATAACCCATCTCTTTACTATGTATCTACAAAAAGACAGCGAATTAAGTGCTGGGATGGTGTCTTTTAAGACTATGTTCACTCCTCTGGCGTATCGTTACTTTGAGCCTAATATCTAAGTTTATCACCAGACGAACACTGATTCTATTAGTAAACCACAACAGACATTCACAAAATCTATTATGACACTTTGATCACTACCTTGTCTACCCATGCTGCGTAACCTGAAACAGCTCACAATGTCTTGTAGACATATCACAGTGGAATAATCATTAATAATCAAGATCTTCTATCAACCAAATCATACATGTACTTAGTCCAAATGACCTATCCTAGGTAGACCGTTAAAGCCGCAATAGTAAGCCGTCGTTTACTTGGCAGAAACTCATCACAGTCTACAATATCGGCTTTAACAGTAGGGAACTTCAACTGTACGTATAGTATCCACATTCGAAATATTCAGAAAGTGTTTCCATCTCTCATTGAGAAAGACTGAAAACATTCTTGATTTCTTACTTTCTGTTAGTCCACCGCTGTTTCTACATAGAGAAATGCACTTTTGGCAAGCTTGATAGACATTGGTTGGGTTTCACTTGTGTTCATTTTCCCCAAATTATTTCTTATTCACAGTTATTACTGCTGGCAGTATGGATTCGAAACCACTGGCAACTTTATTTTTGTAAACTTTTTCTTGCAGGCAAAAATACAAATATGCATCTTTTGCTTCCACCAGTTTGTAAACTTCTTACGAATTATGAATTTTATGCGATTATTTCGGTCAACAGGTGATGCTTTTGATTCAGGGGTTTACTCTCAATACGCCATTCCTTCCCATATTGTTGATCATTGGGATGTTGCCTATTTCTATACTTTACTACATGTGGTGAATATACTAAATTATCAGAGTTGCATCTATTTATGTGTCGTCAATGTAATGTGCTCGTTTGTAACTGCAATTAGGAATTCCCTGCTTTCAGTGAGCAATCGTCCCCCCCACGATGTTTCATTGTTCATTTAGATCAACTATCCACTGAAGAAGACTGAATTCTTTCAGTTATTCGTTAAAAATTTAAAAACAAAATTTAGACCACTTATTACAAGTCTCTGGGAACGTTTATTACGAAAATTATCGAGTAAATTTATTTATTCTCCTTCAATTTGTCTTTAGTTTGTTGAACAGGCTGGTTTTAACTATGGTCAAACAGTGGCAACTACTAAGTAGGTTAACGTAATGAATATTATGGTCTCATGAGACCGGCTGCTAATCGTACATTCTGAGAACCATTTTAACCGCTCAAACTTAAGATTATGAATCATCCTTTGCCACGTCATACGGATATCACTTACAAGACGATGTTGTGTGCTCGTGGTCTCTGTTGCAAGACATCGGACTACGTTCCCAGAAGTGGATGGAACACGTGTTGCTCAGACCTGTCGAAAGATTGGACCACTTCAAGTGAACCCTTGACCTTTGCTGGCTGGCGAAATTGCGTCATTTACGAAGCTCATTTCTAACGGGCCTGTGATTGAGTGGGTGAATCGTCAACTGTCCGCTGAGTGTTGAGCTAGATAACTTGATATTAGTGGACAGCGGTCGGCAGAATTCATACAGGGAAGGTCAGTCCAAGTGAAAGTGGCCAGGATTGCTAGTAATTATTGTGATTCGGAGATTCATAAACATAATTAAAAAGTAGGCTCTTTTCATTTTCACGTTCGACGTAGATACATAAATGGGTTCGTTTGAAGCATAACACTTTGAGTCAGCAGACAACGAAGTTATCTTAAAGTTATATGAATCTTGAAAAACACAAAGCGAGGCAAATGGTACTTTAGCAAATGGAATAAATTTAGGTAAATACATTGTTGTTGGGCCTACAGAATCCCGCAACTTGGTCTATAAAAGCTGACCTTCAAGACGGTTTTTCTTCCATTTTTGACGAGCTTTTAAAGTTTCAAAAATATATGTAAGTTACTTATGAAAACTATACTCAATCACATAGGTCAGTAAATATCTTGAAGGGTAGACCTTATTGTCCATCACCAAGGATGAACTGTGATTATTATATATACACTGTAGATATTGCTGTGTAACGTGTGGGTAAGATTTAATTTAGAGTAATGAAGAGCCTGCTGAAACTTATCGAAACCCGTTGCTTGCAACTTAGTTGGTTCTAGAGGAATCCTACAAGAACATGCACAGAATTTAATCTAAAATTGATGTTTAGCCATTGTCATTAACAGTTAATCAAAGAATCAGTCGCCAGTTAATTACTAACTGACTTTCTGTCCTTATAGGCAGAGTAGATTTGAAATTTTGAGGTACGCTTTTGTCGATTCCACTGATCTACATATAATTTAATCATGTAAATTGTGGGGCTTAATTTGGAAGCTTGTATTTTAGGTGCCGAATTGTTGACTGCCTAAAACATCCAAATGTTTATCCGAATGTTAAAGTTTAGGTCCATTGAAGGTGATGTAAACTTTTGTGGTAGATCATTCTTGACTGTATAACTAACCGCCCCAACTCAAACGCCGTGTGATAACTTTGGGTAAGAACCGCATTGATCATAAGGCATACTTTTAGGAATAACTATCCATCGAACTAGCTTCATGTTCATATTGAGTTATGGATGTTTTCAGTGTTTATCTTGGAAACTACCGATAGCTGAACAAACAGGGTAGTTCAACCGTTGAACAAGCAAAGGGGACAACTGTGATGCACGTTACGTAGAGCCGTTTTTTAGCAATGATTCCATGACAAATAGGTAAGTAGCTGTCAATCGATCTTTAGATTAGAAACACCGAAATCGATCTAATCACTGCCAGGTGACCATAAAGTAGTTATGTAACGGGAGTATATTGTTCGCCGTATGTTTTCCTGGGGTTTTATCTGACAGGTTGGTAAGTCATTGCTCACCTGGCCTGTAGCATTTGAGTAAATTATCCTGTCCACCGATGATCCGTGCAGTGCCAAACTTCTTTTATTTTCATGGGTTCCTTTAAACAGATTAGTTTAACTTGCGGTATCAAAAACTGACATTCTGTCGCCGTCGATGCCGATCACTATGATAGTACTAGTTAAAAAGCCCATTATGAGGTTGCTGGCATTGTGATTAACACGTTAGCCTCATAAATACGAGGGTCAGAGTGCAAACTCCGATCCGGACAAGGATATGCACTACTGATGAGCTCTAATAAGAGCGAAACTCGAGTCTAGTGCTTTCTTTCGAAGTGGACTAGCCGAAAGGCTTATCTGAAAGCAAAGGCTGTGATAAAGTGTGGATGGTGTTCAATTTTGTAGCAAAGATTTCATATATGATGTAGTGAACGCACTTGTTTTTTCATAAACAAGACTATTGGTTTAATGTCTGAAAGTACCGACTGATCACACAATGTTTATCGGTTCAAATCTCGTATGGCTGCCGTGTCCACAACGGGATGAAACTGTTCATCATTGTGTATTGGTTTGTTTGGCAATACCCAAATAGATAAAAATAACTGGTACAATTTAGAGCAGAACTGTTAACATGATGAAAAAGTAAGTCAAGTTTATATTAATTACCAACGGTGTTTAGTCAAGCGGTACAAAAAAGTAAATTTCAATGAAGAGTATCCTGTAACGTCCGTTGACGTGTCCATTTTTCTTCCTCTTCCCATAAGATCGAGGTTTTCTTGCCAGTCGTAGCATACTTGATCTTTCGATCCAATAAAGTTATTTTATTCTCAGCTGCCGCTACGTGTCCGTAAACAATTTCCCCTGAACTAACTACCTTGTATACATGTCTATTCTCATTCACGATTACATTTGCTTAATACTGCTCAGTATACATTCATCACGAGTTGATCAAGACAGTTATCTGACTCTGATGGACCTTGAGTTCGCAATTTTCGGCTGAACATTTGTGACGTCAGTTTTTAACTCTATTAGTCACCTACAGTATCCGGTTTTTAGATGCTCAATCGTTTGGTGAAGGCTTAACCCTAACTTAGAACTAGAGCAGTTAGTAGACAGTGATGCCGTCTCTTGATTTGATAAATTCTTCTATCATTCACAATATAGCCTGACTAGGTTTGCGCAAACATTGACTGTTAATTTCATCCTAAACCATTACGAATGCTTCTCTAAATACTTCTCGTTTGGAACCGCATCCATTGTAAAAAAATTTCAACTAAATTTGTCATCGAAACTTCGACTCTGTGACAGCCAAGCTAGTTATTAAAAAATTTTCTTGATAAAACGGTAAATAGCTGAGTGCTTTAAATTTTCATCATATTGTAGGACAGTTCAGTCTATCGAATAACTCGCGATAATTCTAAGTATGGCCAACGCAACACCTCACCAGTCATGTAGAAACACGTCTCGCTGGTCATAGTTTCTTCAGAAAAGTAATTGGGTCTAAACTCATCGACACAAAATCCCCGACAGACAATGAGTCCTTTAGTCTCAAGCTCGAAATTTGGTTAGATTGCATGTGCAAAATTATCTCACCAAGACATCGACAGATTAAGGTGAATGTCCAGGGCATTCAGTAAATTAAAGTTACTTTCATCGCTCCGAATAACCGATGTTCAGAAGTATTCTGTCCAGTCCTCATGTTTACACGCGTGTTTGAGGATCTTTCCTTAGTTCATTTTAAAAGTGACAGGAAACCTTCGTGAGCGGTGTTCATATATACCTATACCTTGAATTCACCGTCGTTTCGCTTGTATTGAGACAGTTTTCTGTGTACACCGTAAAGGACTGTAGGCAATGTCATGCTGAATTGCGTCTACTGCAGTGCACGGAACATACCATCCATAAAATACCTTTACCAAGTGTAGCAGGGTGCCGACCAGGTCTCCCTATGTAGGACATACTACATGCTTCTTTCAATTTCTTGCCGAACCGTCACACAGTTCGGTTTTTCGTTGCACGATTTTGTCAACCCACTATGTCATCTTACCAAATCTTTATTGCCTTGCAACATCAGTTGCACGTTCGATGGACATTTTCTTCATTCTTGTAATCCTGTTTAATAAGAACAATGAGGCCAGGCAGTTTTGACATCTCAAATCAATTGTACCTTTATTGACTGTTATGCAACTGAGAGTTAGGGTGAAGTTCAAACATGAATTATTGTTATCCACTGCACTCAGATAAGACGAAACTTCATCGTAATTTACCAGGTTAATTAAGGAAACATGGAATGTCACCAAAGTTTTGAGTAACCCGAAAGTCCAACATTGTCTATCTTTTTGAAAACTAATAGTCTTCTTAATAGGTCGCACTCTATCAGTTATTATAAACCCGACTTCTTTTACCATCGCTTTACCAAATTTCAGTCATCAGTATAGTACAACTGCAACGATGCAGTCTTACTCATGAATAACTACCCGTTTTCAGCTCAGTGACAAATCACCGTTGCCTGATTCATCCGTCCTTTAGGCGGGGCTCGGTAAATACGAGTCTCTCATCAAGAGTGTGTATACCACGACGAGCCCGACAGAGCTTTCGTGCTTCATTGATCTGTTGAACACTCATCGACCGTGTTGAAACAGCAGGTATGGTGGAGACTGTTCATTCTAGCAGCTAATGTTGCTTGACATAAATCAGTGTTCACCACAGCTACCCCTCCCCAACAGGTCATCCTTAATGCTACGGTGACAGTCGGAAATGTCGTGTGAAACGTGATCCCGGCTGCAGCCACGATCAGTGGTCATGCAACACTCGACTGTGTGGAGCAGTGGTCAGAACGGCCACTAACACGCAGCATCATCCGCACTTGAAAACCGTGAGTTCGCGCACACCAACGCACATGTACACACACACATACACAACACGTGCTCCTATTCATTCAACCGTGATTTGAGTAAGCTTAAACTGATCAACAGATTGTTCGTTTCATCAGGGATCGAGCGAGGCTCACATAAAGACCAAAATAGACTTTAGAGTTGGTCGCAAACTTTTCACGTGCTTTGAATTGTAGTTGTATGACAATACTTGCTTAAACACACCGATAGAGTCAGAATTATGTCGATTAGAGGCTGGTGGCCTAACCGTGACTGAATACAGGGCGAGATGAAATGTTAGTAATCCGTGACCTGTAGGACTGTATATGATACTCAGCGAGGTAGCACTTACCTCTAAACCTGTGGTTTACATGAATTCAGAGCGTTAGATTGCTCTACTACTGAAAACGGAATTACGCTTCGTTGTTGTCAACGCATTCGTGTGTGTTTTGAAACGTGTATCAACGTATCATCTTGTCTACGTAACAAGTATACAGAGTTTCATATACCAGTGGTTAAACATTCGATATTTGTAAGTTGGCCAACATTCTATTCAACCCGAAGGAATTGGTTATCTAGTCAACAGAAACGAATCGATCTGCTGAGTCTTTTTTCCGACAATTTGCCACTTAGACTGGCTCTGTGTTTGGCATTAGTCTTTGTCTGTTTCCTTAATAAATTTTCCCACTTTCCAACAATACGCTTCATGCATTCCAACGGGTAAAACTTTTGCTTTCTGAATACTTACAATTTCATTGAATATAGAACGATTAACTCATTAAGCTTATGAGTCACACAATACTAACTAACATAAAGAAATTACTCAAGAGTTTTCAATTACAAAAAATCACTATCACCAACGACTGGCAGTTACTTTTACTTTGGTTTCTAATCAGTTTATGAATATGGAAGTCGAACTAAATAAGGAATAGCAGAAGAAAACTACCAGGTGCGTTTAAGTAGGAGCTATATCAACAGTTAGGTTGATATATCGAAATAAGTTTAGAAAGAGCCAACAACCCTCATCGGTCCAAGTGCCCAACGGTTTTTTTTATACATTACGTCAGGTTAACGCGTGCCTGTGAATAGTGAAATAATGCGTCGTGTGCTAAAGTATCCAGTCTACAGTACTTCATTACGGTTGTGCTGATACCGAATGCTATCCTGTACCATGCAACGGTATTCAAGGCCTCCATTTTGAACAAAACACTCCAAAGTTCTGTTGACCGTAATCATCAGGAGCGCGGACAACTGTACCTTCTCAAGATATTGTGCACATCATCGAACCCATGTATACTTTTGTTGTACTGCTTGCACCGGACAGCCGACAGAGAAACGTAAGTAATCTTAATCGCAAGTAACTTGGTGTGCATAGCAATTCAGGGGCATACAAAAGTATCAAACAGAATCCAGTGAGAGGCTTGGTTAGTGCGGGAAGTTGTCACTTCTGGTTGTAAGCTTTATCAGCCACTACCGGGCCTACCTCATTCTGTAATTGGTTCAACAGATCACATTTGTTGATTGTATCGGTTTGTCATCAACGTTTACCTAATCAGTCGTCAATTGAAATTGCCATCTCGACGAAACTGGGCGGTCAGTCCACCGTAAATGGATAACTGAACGATACCCCATGATATGTACTCTAGCGTATATTGGAGTGATAATTACAGTATCCCCGTAAGGTTATCGTCTAGTTTTTGGCTGCCTGAAGTGGTGGTTATCGTACGTAATAACTGACTGCTTTCAGCATTCTATAGATAGAAATTCTGGACGCTTCGCGAAAAGTAAATGCTTCTGTCAAGCTGCGTTGAATAGGAACAGAAGTGTAAGTTAAGTAGTTCAATGAGAGACAAGAATATCCGTTGTCTCAAAAGCATACTGGTAGGCTTCGTTGTAATTTGAAAGCACCGCTTGTCGTTTCAGTATAACTTGTGAATGAAGAACCATTTGAGACACAAAAACAGTTGTTTTTCGCTTAAATCGATGGACTAACCGTTCAGTTACATTACCGACAACGGCAACCATCCAACACAGGTTTACAGCTGAACTTAAATATGACATGGTAACCTGGACAAGTTCGGCTAGCAGCTCATCTCAGATTAATCACAATGTGCCAACGCCAGTTAACACAGTAACCACCAGTGAATATGGGACTCTATACGATGAATACACTTCGGTAATTCCTGATGTTGCAAGCTTGCTTACAAGAAGAACTATAGACTGATGCTCACGCACTGCAGGTTTGATCTAGCCTAGAAAACTGACTCAGTTTAGACCAGGAAAAACTCGGTTTGAACCACAACTTTGTTAGTGGACAAAAAGGCACATCAATGTTCCGCCCTCAGATCGTCGAGCGACTAGTAACTAGGCTTCGTGTGAAAAAGGTCAGGTGTTATAATCGTTTTGAAATAGGCATCTTCATGTTGCTGAGCGAGAAACTTCCTTTTAAAAAGATATCTAGATGACTTGACAACCAGTTGACATTTTGCTCAATTCTGTCTCTTCGATTTACCCTGGATGATGTCAGTGACTCTAGCTAGGTCAGGCACCAGTGAGGACTCACGAACACCACCCTTGGTCTTGTTCGTACTTTGACCTATATCAGTTCTCATGGTTACGTAACTGGGATGAATTTCACTAGAATGCTAATTGGGTTGGTGCGCTCCGGTCCTTGGTCGTCGTGACAACCAGAACCATATTTGGCCAACTTATCAAACTATGAGGAATGATTGTTCGTGTAGTTTCATTTTATTTTCCTATGAAGAAAATGAACTCGATAGAGTATGATGTAACGTGGACTCATCTAACTTGTACAACACTTAAGTGTATAGCAAATTTCGCCTTTCTTCGCCCAAGCCAATTATTATGGAAGCAAAATATCAACGATTTGTTGGTTTTATAAGTCACATCTCTATACGAGCTGGGCTCCGAAACACCAACTCTCGTCTGTCGAGATTATCGTGCCAATCACTGTTCGTTCAGCTGACGCTAAACGTACCTGAACGCCGAATTATAGCCATATGTGATTAGCGGACATGTTTTCCAGTCGCTTTACGACTAGGAGCCTATTTTCACCACAGCCCGAATTTTTCGGTTAGATTGAACTCAACAGACTTTATTTCGTCTGTTGAACGATGTTTTGTTTGGTTATTCATGAGCTGTCGCGAGCTGTTGTAATTGAAACACCACTAGTATTTAACCGCAACTGGCTTTCAAGCTCTATTACACACAAGGGATTTTGGGTGAACTTCCTGAATTAGTGCCGTTAAACTCTGGTAGCAGCTACATTGCATAATTCCCACTTACATATGTTATTCCCACAGCATACAAACCAGTAAAGCATGCACTTCAAGGTCCTTAGACAGAACTTTTATGAGAAACACAAGTCCACCATTAGCAATCAAGGGGTGCATAATCTTTCACTGCAGAAGTAGTATTCATACACAGTATAATAAAAACATAAGAATAGGAGTATACCAATAATAACAAGAGGGGCCGAAATTGTAAAAATATCTTTCTACAGATTACTAAAGTACTGCACGTTGGTGAACTCCCGATTGTTTTCACATTATTCGGGAGTATAACAAAAAATGCGTACAGAAATTACAAACCTAAAGGGTCGTGCTTCACATTAGGCGGCGACATTATACCTGAGGAATTCTCGAATGTCGATGAAGATGCATCTGGTGAGGATGGCTTAACAGAAGACTGAAGATTACTGGTGAGTAGTTGGGAATTTGTTTAATTTTAAGTTGAACATCACCCACAATTGATCGCAGCCGTCGCATTCCCATAAACTTTCCTGTCAGCCTCATCCGAAAAGAAGCACTAGACTTGAGTTTCGCTATAATTAGAGCTCGTCAGTAGTGCATATCATCGCCGCTGCCGGGACTTCAACCACGGACACGCTGTTTATGAGGCAACCGTGTTTACCACTGCGCCATTGACCTCACATTAGGCACGAAAAAATTATTATATGTGAACACACAACCACTTTCGCTCGTGAGTACTGATCAGGTTGCCCGATCGTCTCGATAGGAGACACATTTATTGCCTGTTAACTCCAGTCGATAACCCCGCGATTAGGACTGCCTAGACAGGACAAAATCTCTGATCTCAATAAACCTTCTAGGCGATAGGTTAGATTACTGAAGAGCTGTTGTCAGTGGCTATTACACTTTGGCAACCAATTCAGAGGGTGTAGAAGTGCACGAAAAGTATTAGCTTGCAACTGAACTATCAATTACACCATCTAAGCTTTCTGCAAATGGATTGGTTGGTACGCGCAGGCATAAACAAGTACGCTAAGGCACAGTGATCACATGGAGGAGCTTACTACCGAGGTTATTGTGCGAAACTAAACCACATTTCTCATTTCTTATTTAACAACTGCGAAAGCTTTTGTACAGAGGGAAGAATCAAACGCCCATTGGTTCTTGTCTTGTTTGGGTTGTTCAAAACTGCAAACTGTTTGGTAGGTAATAGAGGTGGAGGAAGAAGAGGACGAGGAAACAGATGCAAGGCAGAACAACCGAGTCAAAGTGGAAACACTGGTATGCTGCATGTCAACAAACTCAGGGAGTATGTTGACACAAGTGATGAGCACACAAATGGACTACTGATGAGTAGTCAAGGTTTTAGCCACTTTCAGCGGGAATATAACACAGTTGATCCATTGGAATTTACAGGTGATCAATACGTATCCTATCGAGACGCTCGAGCACTCTAGTAATTACTCACAAGTGAATGTGGTTATACGTCCAAATATGATAATTCGGTTGTGTCTATTGTTAGATCGCCTGATAAACGCATTATCACAGTACAAATCTTGGACGCATTACTGGTGAGCTCTGACACGAGGAAAACCCAAGTATATTGTTTCTTCTTTAAGGGAACTTGCCGGAAGTTATGTGGGAATGCAAAATCCGAGATCAAATATGAGTAACGTTCAACTTGAAAATGTAAACAGACAGATGTTTGCACAGACAGCAACAAAAACAAAAGACAGACAGACAAACGCACGTGACAACCTGTGAGAATGTTTTGGAGTCGTGACCATCAAGATTGTAACTTCGATTGACCCTTACCAATGGGACGATGCAGTGGAGTTTTGAACACCTTGATTCAGTCACTAGTAACCTCAGGGTTAGACAATGAGTAATCAAGACATCAAAACTTGAATTAGAAGTTGGGGCTACAAAATATTTTATCCATTCTGATCTTAATTAAACAAGCATATAGCAAACTATAGAATCTACATTTGATAGAAATACATATCTTACATCTGACCATTTGCAATCTTACGTGCCATCTGTGGTTGTAACTTAGATGAGACTTCTGTTTGTGTTGGCTTTGTTTAATCAGGTGAATATCTTATCTATCAACACCAGTTGGCTTGAACACAAGATTGATATCATTACAGATGTCATTACAGAAGATAGATTGCATTTAAGTAGTATTTAATCGATCAATTAGTAGCTAATGGTTGGTCATGTAAGCACAACAGCTAGAGTGAGAAAACAAACAAATGGTTGGCCATAATAAAAATGAAATTTGAGTGCAATGTATTTTTAAAATTGAGCCAGTTACAAATTTTGTTTGGTTGTGAAAGCTGCAACTAAATACGAGTGCTGTGAAAAGTTCACACTCCAGACTACATTTTACAGGTGTCTGTCTATTTTGAAGGAATTCTCCATTATTTGTTTGCGTAGTTGCCAGGGTGAAGCTGTGGGCAGATTGTGCATAGTTCCTCGATTGTCTCGTTGTTACTACTGCAGCCTGGGCTTCATTGATACCTAAAATAAAAGGAAGATTTTTACGACTAACAACATTTTGGCTTGCTGTGTCATTAGGTTGATGTAGAAACCAATAAGAAATTGCAAACTTATGTCACTGCGGCTTACTTCAAGGTTTGTTGTGTAACACTGAATCTCCTGACATCCAACGACATAGATAATAAACATCAAAGTACACTGAAACAACATCCCATCAACTATGCGCATTCAATTACCCGTGAGACTGGGCCAGATAGATATTTTCAGGTCGCAATTTTGAGATCATACTCTTACCAACTTAGCAACTTATTCGCCAAGGCACTGCTCAGCGCCTTCGTGATTTACTCAAGGTTCATACATATATCTTTTCTCCTTGCTTACACTTGGTTACCTTTCCGATTGTCTTGGATGATCTCGTTATCAACTGAGACTCCTTCTATTCTATTATGGGATCAGTTGCAGGCAAGATGTACTTAGGTTTATCATACAAAGGGTATCCCACCAGCTGATGCTTATTACAGACTTCTAGCTACTGTGAAATGTTTTTCACTGGAAAGTTTAACCCCATTGCCGGTGCAGACACAAGAGTAATCATGGATAAAAACAAGTTAATTATAATGGGCGACACACAAAATGGACTCAGCGCCCAACTTGAAGAGAACAAACAGCCACATAAATAAATCAGTCGTGCTCTGATAAGAACATCAGAAGGCCCACAACTTAAATTTCAAACTGATTGAGCGTGAGACCTGCAGCACAAAAAATACCAATCTTAAAACGACGAAATCTGAGACCGAAACGTTTAGTGGATAACTTAAACAAGAGCTACTGAACACGGTGTTTAGGAAAAATAAAAACCCAGTGACACTTATAAACAAGAATAAAACAATAAAATTTTAAAAAGCATCAAAAATCACCAGCAGTCAAGTCCTAATATTATAGTAATGCCATATCCCTCACGATGCACTCTTACATAAAAGGTGCAGGCTTCCGGCGGTTTGTAGCAACCTCATCGAGAAAAACGTTTCTTGGTCAGGTACTAAAGTACAGTATTTATCATTATCCACCATTCCTTATACCGTATCACTGTACTTATCTATATACACCCATTTGTTGACATCATTCATACAGTTGTCTGATGATTTTCACACTACTTTTAGACTTCTGTGGTTAATACGACAGGAAACGAGAGTTTCTGTGTACCGTCCATCGCTTTTTATTTTCAATTGAACTGTTAGCCTGTGTGATGACTCCATATTTTTAAAAACCTTCCAATGCTCAGTGTTGCCTTCTACTTCTCATCTGGGAGTATTTACCCGACATCGTTTGGATCGGTATTCTGATATTGTCTTTCTCTAATGTATGTTGCTCTTTTCAAACTGACGCGTTTGATCTGCGCGCACTTCATTTCTGTTACCGCTACAGTTTTGAATGACTGTCATTTGTATAATCAATCAGGATAGACATTATCAGATTTTTTGCTGATCTTGTTTCATTCAGAAACCATGTAACATAGCAGCCAGTAAAGCAGATTTGGTTTTTACGTACCTGATTCGAATTAATGTGTTTCAAACATTCCCGTTGGTCAGACTTGCCTAAACAAATACATGCAGCTTCGCAATGGTCGTCAAAAGTGTCTTTGGATATGTCCACTATTTTATTGATGCCCCACTACATGTAATTCTGGAGACATTTCTAGATATATGCTAAATGACAGTGTAATGATAGTGAAACGATTTGTCTGGTCAACAGTGGCGTTGGTGGACTTCAGCGTGTACTGTTCGAAAAAGTTCTCCCGGGTCAGTCGATCCCATGGATGATTTGGTGGATTCCGTATGAGACCGTGGGATGGGTGGGTAACAGAGTCCAAGTGTGAAATTTCCGAGCTCCCGGCGTAGCATTGTGGCTCAACCGGTAGAGCGCTTGTCTCAGTTGAAAATACTGTTTCTGTCGCTGGTTCTAATCTAGTCGAATACTTGATTTTTCACAATCTGGTCTCTTCTCAGTGTAACATCCTTTTGAACCCTCTCTTTTCTCTCCGCCTACTCTTTTTCTGTGAGTAATGTGTCTGGTAACAAAATTAGTTCGGTTTGGAGATAGATTTTGCCACCACCATGAATTTGAGCATTTTTACATATGTTCAACCACTGACTGCCGAAAACGCCTCCAAGACATTTTGAATGTAAAAGAAGTTCTATATTGATTTTATGTCTGTTCATACGCACTTACTGACATCTATATGGTTTCTACTATGGAAACAGCGCCGAGCTCATGTGCGGTCGTTATCATTTTGCCTTGACTTCTGTAGCTGTTCTGTAACATGGAACTCCGTTTGTGAGTAGCGTAGTACGACCGATACGCGCACTCGCTAGAGGGGAGATCTCAACGCCATAAAGACGGGGAACTAGAATCGACTATTGGGAATGTGTACATGCACTATGTACGACGTGTGACCACAGCGAATAACAGTGCAATGTTGCAAAACGAATGCGTTTATACGTCAACCATGCAAAATAGTGTTTGTTTTCGTTGCTTCACGTTTTCATACACCTTGTAATGGATATCGTGCAATGAATAAACAACTTCCCGGCCAAGTGTTTTTTGTTGGC
This sequence comes from Paragonimus skrjabini miyazakii, assembly GCA_014338405.1. NCBI lineage: Eukaryota > Metazoa > Platyhelminthes > Trematoda > Plagiorchiida > Troglotrematidae > Paragonimus > Paragonimus skrjabini miyazakii. The sequence goes on from JTDE01000965.1 coordinate 177,785, forward strand.
ACAACTAAGTTGTCTCTGAAATAAACGCATAGAAGGTGTTGAAATCCACAGCTATGTAAGTTAATGGAATTTACTTTTTTTTACATTGTCCTCTTAGAATCTTTCTTGGCGCATCTAGAAATCAGTTTTCCAGAAGAGTCATGGCTTACAAGCTTTGATGTGAAGAAGCAGATTTTTCACTCATTTATGCTAGTTAACATAGTTTGTGAAAACTATTACATAGGACTTGCGTGTAAGCAGTCTTCACTACTACAGTCCGTCCACCCAGGTGAGCAAAGAGAACATTCGGAATGTTTCCGTTGAAAACATTTTATACAACATTGTTGGCTAATGAACTTGTAAGTTTTCCATGGTTCATCTGAGGGACAACGGATCACTAAAAACCGCAATCGGTTCTTTAAAATACTGCGTTTTGGATTACTTCTGAATCCATCTGTTATCTGATAGTGTGTCGGAACATGATTTGTGCTTGGTGGTCTCACTTCAGAGCAGATTTGTTTATTCGCCATGTATCCAAGTGTTTGAAAATAAATGGTCTGATATGCATCGTTAACAGGCCATCTTGCTTTTTATCAAAGGGAACTTATGGGATTATAAATTGGGCGTACATTTTGAACGTTGCTCTGGCTCAAATTTCCTTTAGTCTCATTGAACTATTTGAACTATTATTACACTATAAAACATTACAAATATCCGTAGTACACTAAGCATCTTGTTTTCAGCTTTAGACAAAGTAAGTCAGGCTAACTTTTGAATAGACGGTGATGCTTACTAATTGCATACTACACATTCAACTGGACTAAACCTTGATAGTGCCGTTTAATTCCAGCATTAAACGCACGAGAACTCTCATCGAAGAAGACTATCCTGTGATTAATTTGGTGGATTTAATCCAGAATGAATGGAAGAAAGGACCCAAACGTAAAATTTCTGGGCTGTGTGGACAACCTCGTGTTTTTTTTGCGTAATAAACATGTTATGATTCTTAGTATTATATTGCATTCATACAAATCTCAGCTGCTTCATATTTGAATCTATTTACCCTACGTGTGCTACTGACGTGTCAGTTATGGGAAATTCGTCAATAATAGGGTCAGTAGAAACAATCAGTTGATCGACTCACATCAGTGGCATTGACAAATACATAGGTCCGTTCACGTCTTCCTTTAAGTGAACTAACATCTGGTGTAGTATGCTCAAATTCCATGCATCCATATAACATTTCTGGGCTACCAACTTTCCCCCAGTTGCCATTTGAAGAGGTATACTACTGTTGAAGTAATTACAGCTAGTTTGATGTAAGCATTTATTTCTACGGTAAGTGTCGGAGATCTTCCTAGCACATCAGGTCACATAATCTGATTGAACAGTCGAATTATCCAGGTTAGGTTTGTTTCGACCCGACAGTTTTAATACACCTGAGTGCTTGAGAGTACAAACCATGAACTGTGAGATAGCTATCAACGTTTATTGAAAAGGCTAAGATGAAGTGTCAGTTTTGTTCTGGTAACGATCGATTCAGACAGTTTGTATTAACTTACTGTCAATCAATTATTCATGGTTCAAGGAAGTGAAGTAAAACTGATAACTTGGAAAAAAGATGTGTACAGGTGATCAAAACTTGGTTTGAAATAGGTTTGCGCTGTACGCACGCTAGAAATTTTGCGACTGGGGTATATTTTGCCTTAGATCTATCAATGTTTAGAGCTAACTAATTACATTGTATAAGACTGTTCTGGTTTACACATATATATATGCCTGTGTGTATATACGTATCATTTATGAAACATTCTGTATTGTTCTGACTTATCGTTTTCGATGTGATTTCAACCACTTGACGATTAGCCTGTATCCTGTGTCTAGGACGTTCTGTTATTGATTTTACTGGATCATTTTCGGAGATACAACAGGAAATTATTAAAATTTATTAGGACTGATAATATT
>JTDE01000966.1:3357-15781 GCA_014338405.1 Paragonimus skrjabini miyazakii
CGGCTGCCACGTCTCGCCCGTTGGTCCGATCCGGTCGAGCGATGACTCATCCGGTCGCCCACGCCGTTCTCCATCCGCTCACCGTGGGTTTTTGAACGTACCTCCCCCTGTGTTGGGGTATTCCGCCGAGAGCTGGAATGCTCGCACTTCCTGCCTGACAATCCCCCATAGTATGTTTTCGACAATCATTCTTCAGCCTGGTACAAGTAATCAAAGGATAAATAGAGTTATAGCAGGATATCGATGTGAATTATTGAAAAAGAAACTAAGTTGCTCACCCTTCAGTTTGTGATGTTTTGATTCGTTCCCTATGTCATTACTTTAACCGTGCCAACTGATCATCATTCCTGTCGATTGTAGACAAGGGTAGGCTCAACACAAGGACAGAACGTTTTCGATAATATGATACTGAGTCAAGCTGTCTGGTTCAGATAATCTGGTCCCTATATAGTGCTCTCGTTCGGGTGGCATTTGATATGTTTCCAGGGTTACGACAGACCACTCGAAAGGTGTGACCAATGTTCACTGGTCGCTTACCGTCGACCAAATCACCGAAGATATCACTTTTGACCGATTGTATTTCACTGTACCCCAACCGAGGTGATCACAGTAACTATACTGACGATATTCGAATTATGAAAGTCCTATCCCAGATCTGATGAAAAATTATTTGCGGTAACGCTTCTTATGAAACTTGTACACCAACACTTTCTGATTTCTAAAAACAACTCGCCAGTTGTTGGAATGTTCTACAGTTAGTCTTCAGTAAAAGTCCATCAGTATTAGATACGTCACTGCTGCCATGCCACGTTATGAACAAAAAATGACGCAAAATAATGCGATCAAGGGTACTGTAGTTCTTAGTTAGCATCCCCTTAAAGCAGCGTTGACCAAAATCATCTGCGTATCCCCCGAAGTGAACGAAGAAAGATTGTATAGGGATGGTATTCAGGGAGACAATAAAGAGGCTGTTGATAAGAGAAAAGATGCTTAGTAATAAATGTAGTAAATTCGACAACTAAATTGGGAAATTTGTCGTTAAACAGGCTTCCGACTGATAGTCACCCACGACGTCATTCTGTTCATCGAACAGCTAGCCAGAACTGTCATACTTATACTGTTCGAATAGGCCTCTAACTCACTCTTGTGCACAGAAACGCGAAAAGCACGTTTTGTGATCGTGACCAGTGTCTCTTCTGAATAGAACACCGTGGTGAATCATGAATCAAAATGTATTGGATACTACACTGCTTGGTCACAAGAAGTATTTGGAAAGTCTAATGAAATTAACTTGCAATTACAATTCAGCTAGCTTTACAATGCTGGCTAACTTCCCTCAAATTGAGGTGGGTGTGATCATTATATACCGACCGTCCCATAATTGTGGATCCGGATAAAGACTCAGGAGTCCCAATAATTTCAAGGGGGTTCCAACTGACCGGCTAAGCACAAAGCCTACAGGAAAACGGACCTCCCAAACTAATTAGGCTGGCAATGGCCGAACACACGCGCTGTAACCGCAGCCATGCCAAATGGAACGGGGATGTACACGGACAGCAAGTCAATTCACTCGACTCCATACTCCCTGGGTTCTGGCCACGACAGTTCAAGATCGATAACATCTAGCTGATGACAAACTCCTCGGCGTTTGAAAGATAACGCTGAGCAGGGAACCAGTATGAATCGATGAGTACAACCGGATAATGACGCGGCGGGATCTTAACGGATTGTACCGTCACGACAAATCTTTTATAAAAGGATAGATATTAAGGAGCTACATTTGTGGACAACACATATTTACAAATTACTGGATTACTATTTGTAAACTAACAATTTTCCCATAGAAGCTGAATTAAGTCATGCTGTGTTTTTAGGTTTGCAGCACTATTTGTGCACTGCGACGTGATGCAATATTTCCTTGTTGTCAAACAGTTAAGCTAAGTGTGACATTTCTTGGTTCTGTAGCCTCACTTGTGTACCAAATCCACTTCATCACAGTGTCTTTTTCTATTATTTTAACCATAATTTAGTGTTATGATGATGACACTTTTCTGTGTTATCTAATTCCCTGTGAACAGCCGGTTCAAAATGTATGTTAATTTAGATCACTTTGTTGTTCTCAACAAACTTGGTTTGTCCTGGAAAAGTTGTTTACTTCGGGTTGATGCAAAACATTCGCATCATACGGATTTTTGTTAGGCAGTCACGTGACATGTCGACACTTATTGTAACGTGCAACGGAGCGGAGACACCGGGAGACAGCGTTTCTCTGAAGAACGTGGTTACTATACAAATCTGGAACGGTAATGAAAACCGACAAACATATGCCAGAGGCCAGGTAAGTCATACACACAATTTACACGGTGGAAAACCCAAGTGGCGTCAACTACACGACAGTGCACAAAATGTGCACTAATCGAAGTGGACCGAGCCTATAATGTGACAAGCTTTTTGCAATAATCCTGCTTGTTCACATACTGACCTCTTTGGGACTGTACAGACTACAAGCTTCTGATTGTGGTTTAGGAACGGTACTTTCATTTAACGGAAAGCAAATGGGAACCATGATGATTTTCATTCTCTGTGAGATTGTGACGGCCACCTGAACCTCACTCCAGCCCTAGCGTAGTGGTCAGACTTGGGTGCTGTTTTGATCCAAACCGCTTGTAGTGAGCGCGGACTGCGGGCTAGCATTACGCAAACGACAGCAAGTCACGATCATGTCTATCGGCCGAAATGATACGAATACAACTAATCAGGAGTGTCCTGCTTACTTTTCTGCCATTGATCCGACAACTGTCAAACATACGAGTCCTCCGCGACGCGATTGCCACCTGTTTGTCTCATATCCTCTAATCAATTGCTTAACATATTGCTACGTACAAAAGTGCATGTAACCATAACTACAATGAAGTCATAATTGTGCCCACAATTCCCGGTCTTCTATTTCTACTGCGTTAAGGCTAACACTGGGCTGGAGTCAATTCACTAAGTGCTTTTAGTCCCACGAGTTTGATTATTGCAGGGCTATACCGTATCAAATAAACCGAAGGATAGCTGCCAGACGAATGGCAGTTACACGTATAGGTTTGCATGTCGCACTACTGCCCACGTGGGAAAGCTTAAGCAATGAGGCAGGAGCCTATGAGCACACAGCATAACTACATTTAAAGTTGCAACACTGCTGGCTAGCTTGTACGAATTGATGGGATTAGAAGATGTATCATCATACAAAGAGCTCCCTGATCGTCCAACGGTTGATCGGAACCACCGGTGTATTGCTGTTACATAACATGCAACTTCGTTTGCGAGTAGTATAGCACGAATCGTACGCGCAGAAACTAAAGGGCAGGCCTCAGTCCCAAGAAGATCAGAGACTAGAAGATATTATTGGAAACGTGTATATGAACTATGAGTGACACGTCACGCTTGTGGTTGCACTTTTGACAAGGAAATGAATGCACGGCAACCGTGCAAATTAGTGTCTGTGTTCGTTGTTCCATACTTCCGCATACCTTGTAAAGGATGTCGTGCGATAAACTACTTCTCGGGCCAATCACCGTTTGAAGTCACAATAATTAGTGACATGACCAGGAATGGGACCTGGCGTATTGTGGCCAGGGTACCTTTATCCTTGCGTTCGTTACGGGTTTGACAAAGGGCGAGTCGCAATACGATCGACACGGTGTTCACTGCTCGACAGATTCAGGAGAAGTGCACTTAACACAGTCAACCGTTGTATGCCCTCTTTGTGGATTTCATTAGGTCATTTGATTCCGCGAGCTTTAAGACATCATGGACGGTGTTTGTGTAGTGGAACAAAGAAGTGAATCAACAACGTTACAAGATTATTTACAATGACTCGTAGTAACTGTTCACAATAGATTCCACCATACTAAGTCCTCCGTATGCTGGAAGAAGGTTCCAGTGAATTCTGTTACTTTAGCAGGTTAAGAAGTATATTGCCACGGTTAGACCACGATAACAACGACCATGTGAATGCAAAAGGTAAGGCGCACGAGGACAATGTCTGTGGTGATTCGAACATTGGCTAAGTAGTTTATATGTACAATGAACGCGACAGGCATAAAAGATAATGTGTAGTAGGAGAGTAAAAAGTGACCGACTACACTTGGTAAGTTTGGATGTCCAGGTAAATTCATTAGTTTAATTGGATTGTTACATGTGGGTTTGAACAGGAAAGTTCAGTCGTGTGGAACGACTTCAAGATGTCAATATTGCCACTGACGGGAAACATGGTTGTTTCCTAGTCCAAAACCCTAGTTAATTTGTCGTTGACCACAATACTAAGAGTTGTTCTTCAGAAATCTGAGAACAGTGTGGAAGTTGGATATCGTGCGGATGGCCACTTGCCGATTATTCGACGTTTCGGCGTCCTCCATTTTCCTCTCTTCATCCTTACTGGCACACTGTATGCCGAAAGTTTTGCTTGATATTCGGCCACAATAAGAACTGTTGTTTTAACTAACCATCCTGTATTTATTACGATAATATATACCTTTATAGGGAACTGTTTTCTGCCCTATATCTTCCCCTCCAGCTTAGCTAAGGGGTTCCACATTAGCCTATAATTTTTGCTTATCAAAATTGACTCTGTCGATCACACAAACCACTAGTCACACGCCTTCTGGTCACATTTCTTCGGGTCTACACTGTATGGGTGGAGGGTGTGAGTGGAATCATTTGTGATGTAGTGCAAGTCTCCTATGTAGGATGTTATCTGAACGTGTCCTTTGGTTTTGATCACTGTGACAAGCTAATGCAAATCTGACTATAATCTGAGCGATCAAAGAGCAGAAATCGTGGTAGATATGCAAGTTATCTGCGGATAGTTTTGTCCATAAGGGAAGTCATGGTAAAAGGGTAAATTTCAGTGAACGCTCCTCATTCGGAAGGTAACTTGCAACAAATTGACTAATCAACTGTTCATGGGGCAATTGCATTAAAGTTGAGTTCACCATGATCGTCCAACTGGAAGATTATTTGCGGCCGACTCCTACTGGTTGGATTGCCCTCCGGCTGATATTTAATGATTACTGATATCGTCCTCCAACGCCTGAACACAATTTATCGTAAACGTTACCGACGTTCACATTGTTGTGAGCCAAGAACGCGGATGGTGCAAGGGTTAATTATGCAAGAAAGCAACAAATCGCTTATGCGTTTAAACATGACAAAAAACAAACACTAATCTGGCCCAGAACGTCACGGTTGCCACGGACACTAATGCTCAATTTCTTTACATCCCTTTACGTACCAAAAACAATTTCATGCGATGCTGCACTCCGACGTTTCGTTTAAGTCCTCTGCAACTACTTCAATGTCACAATCTATGCTCTTGCCCCACTACTGAGTAGCAGTGATGTGAGTAGCATAGCATGATCGCTCCTCCTCACTACAACACTACTCTAAATGAATTCATCAATATCGTGGTGGATAGAAGCGAATGACACTTGACCGATTCCCAAGACAAGAACAATGTTCATTTACCGTCCAGCAACAGTCACATCTGGCCAGTGTGTGTCGCGCCCATTCGAGATTTCGAATAGCGATTTCATATTGTCTGACGTGTCCACAATTTTGTGTATTTGAAGAACAGGGTGGAGGCGAACATTCGAAAAAACTTCATGTTCATCTTAAATGGCACAGCTATCGGATGTATGTACGTGGTTTGATTTGCCCTACCTTCCAAAAAGTGGAACAAAGTAGCGGTCGACTGAAGTCAAGTGCACCTAACGGAGCTGGAACAACGTCGATAAACTCAGTGCAACCCGACGACAGGTCGGGTTTAACTGCTTGACTGAGGAACTGTTATAGATGATGCACAGCGTATGTGCGAGTAAACGGTACTGTTCAGATATTTTAAACCTGTTTTTTTACAGACTAAATATCATCATATGAGCCGATAATAAACCCACAGTACTTAGAACACATTTTATTTTTAATTGGTACAGTAAAGTCGTAAAACTCAAGGTTAGAGATGATGGGCATGTGACAGTGTGAAGAAACGTGAACAGAATTTCACTACCGATTTCTCTATATTTTGCCAGCCGTGATTGAAGAGCCGTGGCTTTGTGAAAAAGTCATCATGCCAGTTTAGCTAATGGTCATCAGTGATTGTAAGTTTCGTGTGTTACACGCTAGAAGTTCCTAAGGGGTTTTGAGTCGACAACTTGATTGTGAACAAGTACCGTTCACGTTAATTACATAACCCACTGCCTTGTAAATAGTGGTTTACAATACGGTCACACGAGTCACTGTATTGAAACTCAATGTAAAACAACATATCTGACCGATTTCACGGAATGTATCAGATCTAAACTGCATATATGGCATAGTCAGTCCAATGCGATTATTGCGTTCTATTTATCGAAAGGTGTTCATACACTGCTAGGGAAAATTCATCGCATGTCTAGGCAACAACCTCTGGTATTGTATTGCTCCCAGTAGTAAATTTGTGATAAATTCAACGAAACAGCAACTGCGTAAAGGTCATATTGTGTTGTCCAGATTCTGACTGTGTGAGAGTTTCGTTTTGCTGTGGTTTCCTGGAAAGGAACAGTTAATGTACGGCGAGTCACCTTATTACGAATTAATTTCGATTTTATCGGGTAGCCATCAAGTAGTTGTTGTTTAACAGTCGTCACACCTGTTTATATGAGCAAGCCATGCTAGAGTTTCACAACATTTTGCAGCAGGTTTGTATGGTTCGGGTGTAACTAACTACAGTTTGCTAGTCAACTGAAGCGCCACTGTCACCCTGTTGGATTACCTTATGGACGTGAGATTAAAACTTACTATTCGCTCTGAATGTTTACATTCCAGAGCGCTTGTTTCTTAATTCGTCTTGAGACAGCTGACATACACATTGGCTCCACCATTGCCTCCACCAAAGCAAATCACTTTCAGTTTTTCATTCTGCTTGATGCTACTTGGTAGAAAACAAAGTTGAAATGTTGCAGTTCAAACAGAACCGATTTCGTTATTAAAAACAGTATGTAACCCAACGATATGGTGATAGTCTTGTTCACTGTCCAGACTAATGACAGCCCGTTGAATGAGACAACATCCCGAGTATCACACAAAACTTGCGAATGCCCAACCGAAGGTTGGATAGAGCTAAACTCATTGAGAATAAGTTCGCAGAAGTATTCCATGCTTAAAGGCCGTCGGTACACATGCGTCACTGGAGTACACACTAGACTTTTGTACACACGTGTTTATGACTGACACGAAGTGGAACAGGGGCTAAAGGTTATTACGAAATTAAAAGCGACCCAAATACAATTGAAGAACTGTAGTGAACGTGGTGAAAATTTACGGCGGTGTAATGAGGACAAATGATCACACTGTACTGCTTGTGAGTCAGACAGAGGCACGTATTTGAGTGTTGGTTTAACCAGGGTGAACACAAGGAATCGGAGTGCACTCCCGCAAGAAATAGCGGTTGTCATGTATGGCATTGACAACTGTGACGTCCCGAGAGTATCGGTACGTCCAACTGAGTGTTTGTATTCGAAGTGGTGTTGAAGCATATGCAACTTGCTTCGACTTTCCGAATAAATATGCCGTGTGCCGGTCGTGTTCTAGGTTCACCACAATGTAGACGTTGTGGAGAGGAACAGCCCACTTCGAATTTTCCGTTTACATCTATCGTAATCACACCTACACAAAGTGGAACCTATGATATTTATTAATGTTCAACCTCAAACTGACATTTTAACCCCGGATTTTTTACCGGTTGGACCAATTGGATAGGTATAGCTTCAAATAGGGTGCCGTACCCACAGCTGTTCGTGAATGTGAGGTTTGGAGCCTCCTTGCAGAGATTATCAGAGTCGAAACCGACCAGGCGAACTTGGTTGCTCTATGGATGCTTCTCTAAGGCAATATGACGATAGTTCCAGAGAACGCGTGATGGAGCCCTGCGGAAATGGAGTGGGCCACTGCGAAGGAGGCGCTGCCTGCTGGGTTCAGCAGTCCCGCCGACTGTCAGGAGACAGTGCAATGGTTCAACAACGCCCGGCTTGGATCAAGAGACGATGCTCTTGATTACATTGTGTCACTGCTGGTAGCGTTGTCCAGAGCCCTGTCGGATTCAAACAAGGAATCAGAACAACAAATGTTGATTGATCAATTCTTATACGGAATTCCACTAGCAGTTCAATATTTCTTTTATCGCACGTCCGATGACGTTGAAAGAATTGACTGGTGCGGCTCGGAAACTGCTGGCGGAAAACTCCCTGACAGTCACCGAGTTGAAGGTAAACAAACCGAGTGAACTGAACAACTTGCGAAGCGTAGTGGAAAAGTTGACTCAGAACGTGGCGGATTTGAAGGCGTAGAAGGATGTGATGGAGGAAAATCGTAGCGACCTATGCTACAGATGCGGAAAACGCGGACATTGGCGAAGATTTCATCCACTTGGAATGTAAAAGCGATAGACCTTCTTGTTTCCGGACTGAAACTCGGTAACAGATGCGATCGATAAGACAGTAATTCAGGCCAAAGTAGAAATCAGTAGAGACTGAAAGCGCCGTTTAGTTGACACAGAAGCCGCGATTTCATTGATTAGACCGAGGTAGAGGAAGACTGTTCAGCCGTGTGCGATTGTCGTTTGAACAGTGAGTGGTTTTACTCTGAAAGTTAATGGCTTGGCAGAAGGTGATGTCTGAATCGATGGCCGCGTAGTCAATCAGCTTTTCGTCACTTCCCTCGATGCACGTAAGACCATACTGGGAGCGGATTTTCTTGGCCGTGCTGAGGCCATGATTGATTTGAAGCTCGTAACAAAGTGTGATATGGTTCCATTAGTGAGAAAGCGCAAACCACAGCTTGGACAAGTTGAAGTAGATGCACCTACAGTGATATCAACCTGCGACAACCGGTTGCTGAATGAAGTGATACGTAGATTCCGAGAATTGTTCACCACGGACGAGGACTCCGTTTGGCTATTGTGACTGGGATGGACATGAAATCTTCATCAGGCCAAAGTGATTTCGACCATCTGGTTCCAGATGAATTCCATTACACCTGCAGCCGGAAAATGAACAACAAGTGAAGGACATGCTGAAAGAAAAGATAATCGAGGTGGGCGATAGTCCGTTCAATTTTCCCGTCTTGCTAATGAAGAAAGCCAACGGCAGATCTCGACTTTTTGTTGACTTCAGGTGGCTCAACGAGATTACAGGCAATAAAGTCATCTCAGTCCCAGTTGTGACAGGAATTTTTGATAGGACACAGAACGCCAGCATATTCACTGTATTGGACTTACGGTCCGAGTACTGGCAGATTCTAATTAAACAGTCGGACCGAGATAAAACAGCTTTTATAGTGGGAGGAAAACAGTATAGGTTCAAACATATACCATTTGGATTGTCGTATGCCCCTTTCACGTTCAGACGATTGGTGCTCAAGGTTCTGGGCGCATCGCACAACACTTGTCTATGGAGACGATACAATTATCTACAGCGCCAACGAGGCGGAATAGTCGATGCACGTTTCAGCTGTGTTGCAGAAGACTGAACAAGCCGGCCTACGAATCACTGCGCAAAGCCACAACTAGCGAAACAAACGGCGGTATCACTCGATCACAACGTCAGTCAGAGCAAGATCCAACGGCTTCCTGAGAAACTACTGATGATCGAAGCTACTCTGGTACCCACATCGAAGAGGACAATGCGAAAGTTCCTGGACTACGTTGGTTTGTGCAGTCACCTCGTTAAAAACTTCAATGACCTCACGAGCTCTTGACAAAAACTACTGACGAAAAACTACTGGTTTTAATGGTCAGAAAGAAACAAACAGGCTTTTATCGAACCACAGTAAATGACCAAAAAGAACAACTAACCTTGATAGTGTCAGCGGCTAGACCGAGATTCGTTGTTGCAGCAGATTCAAGTGGCGTAAGAATCGGAGCCGTATTAAGACAGGAAAACAGCACTGTTGTGTATGTCAACCGAGTATTGATTTCTGTCGAGCGAACCTAGTCAACGACGGAAAAGAGTGTTTGGTGGCACTGCGGGTCTCGGAAACATGCAGGTTATATTTGTTGATCCGAAGTTTCCTGTTAGGAGGCAAATTCATCAAAACATTCTAGTCAGGACATTGGTGACGGCTGATGAAATCAGACATCAACAAAGCACTGAGGGGCACGTCGAACCAACTAGGAGGAAGTGTGAAAGTGAGCGTGGGTGTCGCGCTAGGGGGATACGTGCAAGTGAGCGTGGATGTCACGCTAGCCCGAGGAACCAGTCACAGCGCAACGCCTATGGAATTGGCCCTACTTGGCCACTTGGTCGCGAAGTGGCCTAAACAAGCGGACAGTGATTCACCAAGTAAATGGCCATATTTAGCCACTATTTCATGCTATCTATTCACAGGCATTTCATTCGTTTGTCGAACTGGTAGTCGGCAATACAGCGTGTTTCCCCGCAGTCGTGTTCTTCTTGACTCCACGCAAGTAGATTGGGTGAAGCCGCATAGCAGGGAGCCAGATATAGCATTCAAGTCGGAATAGAACGTTTTGGCAGGAAAGACGCGTTATATCATTTCCTTGAGGACATCTTCCGGTGAACAGTTGCATTGGATTATATCAGCGAAGGACTTCCGAGAGAAGCTTGTTCCAACGATTCGAATAGCCCCATGAGTTCATTAGAATTGAAAAGGTGTTTTGGCGAACAGTCTGTTTTCGGTTATCCATCATCGGGCCAATTACATAACATTTTATGTAATTGGCCCGATGATGAATAACCGAAAACACTGTTCGCCAAAACACCTTTTCACTTCCAGAAGCTTGTTCATTGGACCTAACAACTGCATGATTACGAATTCACCATGTGTCTGGAACTATGTTCCTGCTTTGCTCTCCCTAGTACAACACACGGATGAGATCAAGAAGGACGCTATCAACAGCCTTTCAGTATCATAGGCTTTCTGTAAGATTTGTACTCTTTCTAACAGATATGTTTGCCGCGAGGAAGAGGGTCATTATAGAGGGGTTTCGTGCCTATCAACCCCTCTGAGAGCGGCACAGTTGGATGGTGAATGTCTTGCTTCTAGTGACGTAGACTATGCAACAAATGTCAACTTACTTCGGTGGTGTTTTTGGAAGTGGTTAACCGCGGAGGCCCATTCATGTACGGTCATTCCCGGTTAATTTCTAGAGTGTCTACTGATGCACCAAACCGTAGATGCCTAACAAACGTATTCAGACACCAATGTTTGAAGTACATAGTAAGTTGACTGACAACCACTGCCACTATTAGTTTATTTCGGTGATAACATCCCCTTGTCCGCCCCCTACTTCGGCTTCTTTGTCTTTGGTCTAGTGATGGCGTGACATAACAATCCCGCACCATAGTTTGTAAACACCTGCAACCTTCGATGATTTAGTGACTTACCTTACTTACTCGAAACGGTGACAGTCGGGCGCTTCAGGGTGCTTTCTAACCTAATACACTCTTGTATCCGAACGCCAACTTAATTTCTTGTTCAGTTAATCGGACTCGTGAATATGTATCACTGATCTAAGGATGCTGGGTATGCCTCATGTAATAGATCAGCGTTCAGCTTCTAGCCGAACTCTCGATCAGTAGGGGGTGGGACATGTAGGCAATGCTGGCTATCATTCTGTGGTAATTCATTCTTTAGGACAGCTGTTTCTAGCCTATAGTTTATGACAGATCAGGATCCACCAATTTCAAGAGGGTGATCACAACCAACCACAAGCGTCCTTATTACCCTGACACCAGTAGTCGGGCCATCATTCAGGAGGACCCTCTGCGAACGCAGTATTTGAGATACACAATGTGATTGGTGCAACACTGTTTCGCCTCAATCGTATTTATTTCTGTCTAGAAAAGTGGTTGCAGTTTGAAACGCAATTATTGTGTCTTCAGTATTTAACTTTCTGTTTCTACTGTCCTGAGGTAAGTCTTAGGTTTGACCCAATTTATTACTTAATATTAATTCAACGAGTTCGAATACATCACATTCACACCACGCAAATCATGAAAATTTCGCAGATTTTGTCGTACTGTGTCTTAGTTTTCCAAATCAGACACGAACCGTAATTCGATGAAATTCGATATAATGTATCACTGAACCGATAGTTGGAACGGTGACACACATCAACATGAATAATGTTGTGGTGCCGGCTTTTCCTCAAGTGATCGATCTATCTCTTTGGGAGTCAACAGAGTTTGACACAACTTTTGACAAGTAGTTCACTTTTACAGAAAATTTAATGAAGATGACATAAGAGCAAGATCGACCACGTCGCACCCGGCTGTCTGTGAGTACAGTATTTCAAGTATATCCTGGTAACAAACGGTGGATAAATTCTGGTTCCAATGGGATGGCACCATTACTAGTGTTGTGATCCGAGAACGCGGATGGCGCA
>JTDE01000966.1:28397-61216 GCA_014338405.1 Paragonimus skrjabini miyazakii
AAGTTAACCTAAGGCATGTCGGTCGAACCGGTTGTTATCTAGGCGGGATGAGTCGCAACAGATTCGAGCAATCGTCGATTTGGCGCTAGCTTGATGCTAGCAAGTGAAAGTTAACGGTAAATTGACGGTCTGGTTAGTCATTTGACATGATGGAACGGGTGCACCGCTCATATTCACTGACCTCGTCATATTGAATGACTGTCAAGTAAAGGGCTGCTGTTCACGTTCACGACAATCTGCTATGACGGAACCTAAAAGGAATTGACCTAAAATCACGTTAGACAGACATTGCGATCGAAATCGATGGACACGAATAAGTGGACATGCAACGTCAATACTGAATGCTTTTACTGCTCCTTTGAGGTGGCGATTCTTTGTTTGAAACAACACAGGCCGTTTTTGTAATTGGCTGTTATTTGCGTTACAAATATGTGATGGAATTGTTTCAACTGAAGTCCCTAAGCCAAGTCTTCACACCGTACACCACAGACACGCCATTATTGTCTAAAAATCCGTCTATGACAAAAACTGTTCCAAGTTTGTGTAATCTACTGATCGAATAGTGGCCATCAAAACCTTACTATGGATCGTGAAGTCTAGAAACTTGTGTTAAATGACACATCTACTCCGGCGAGCAAAACGAGTCGCGCAACATCGATCTATCCAAGGTCGGGGTATCGTCATCTTCGAGATTGTGCAAACTACAACTGAAATCGAACGTCATCTGTCTGAGGTGAAGTAGAACGATTTCGGTGCATATTGTCTCAGGTAGATTAAGTGTTGGGTGGAAAGTTCTGTACTATACCGATTAGTCGATTAGACTGTAGTTATGTCATCGGACACCTGTAAATTTCTACTCTGGTTGAGCTGTTTGTTCGATTGCTGGTTGACTCCACGTACTCTGACTCGTTCGAACGCGACGATTGTCATATATGGTTCTGGCGTCTGATTTGTCCTCTATCCTGACTGCTTTTTTCGTGGCAATTGCCTGTTGTATACATTCGGAACTTATGTAGTCTATTTTTATTTTGGTCTTAATGAACATTTTAGTGTTCACTTCTTTGCCTGCTCGAGTTATGAATCAAGCCGTCCGATCGAGAACATGATTGTAGGAGAGACAACCTGATAGTTTGTATAGTCCAATGTTTGGACCCACCTATTGAGTGCATCAAATTAGCATTGCGCCTCAAGTCAGGTCAAATGGATCCCGAGAGATAAGACTTCTGCCTTTTACATACCCACATCTTCAAACAATAAAAGACGTGCAACTCAATAATTTTCAATCAGAAAATAATGACCTACAGATCAATAAAAATTTAAAAAACAGACTAGAGTAGTTTTATTTAAAACCAACCGTTGATTAACCTTCTAAGTTACTTCAAGCATAATAATACGTAATTCATGCTGAAGTTAGGCTTAGTGAAGATTGCCAAATGGATGTTAAGACAGGGTGCATGGAAATAAATGCTTAGACGGGGATCTAGTGGATGCTGTAGAACTGCAGTTGGAAAGAGTAGGATTAAAAGGACGCTTGATGATATACAGAATTCTAGCCGCAAAATCGTCACCTACTGTAAAGTGAAGAGAACCCAAAATCAACAAGTTGTCTGCGGAAATTCCCATTACAATGTGCTGCATGTTGTATGGATCAATAGAAATGTAGGGGATTTTTCAACAACAAACCCTTAACAATGAATGACCAACGCATGCAACCGGAGAGCAAACAAGCATCACTAAACTGTCTGATTGGAGATATACATTAGTTACGAGGCTTAGAAGACTCCTTTTTTGCTTTGGTGACATTCTGATTACTGCTATGTTATTATTTCATTTCGTCAAATCGCTCTGATGTGCTTTTGTGGGCAGTCGACTGATAGGTTGCTGCTCAATTCCAAGCCGAACTGTTGGGCTGAAACTCAAAGTGGATTTATTCATTAGAACCTGATATGCACACTGGCAAACCATGAAGTTGTTTTTCTACGTGGTACTCTCACCTCACACTTCCAATACTCAGACGATGTCGGTACTCTAAAGCAAGCGGTCTTTGAACATTTTCCAAATGAACACGCAAGCCCCACTACCGTACTGATGATGTACGTGTATTACGACGACACAAGTGATCTTCGTTATCAAATACAACTCGGGGTTTCGATATCTGACCAATGCTCACATCAGGCAATTCAGCAGGGAAACTCAGACAAGAAATCCTTTCGGCTACCACTAGTGTGTTGTCCACGATCACAGGCTCAAACACAATTTCTTGTTAATCTCTAACTAGCATCTGTTACTCTGATAAAGCGAAGCACGGGATGAATGAACTAAGTGACACAACTGATGTACCACTGAGGGTCAGATAGTGGCGATTTGGTACATCAGTTTTGAAAATTTCCAGATGTGCCAGTTCTAGGCGAAAATTACCGTAAAGCAGTTTCATACCTTTGGGGTAACGGTTCGACAAGACACTACATATAAAGTCCACTACAGTAAAGTTAACCTGAAAAAATAACACTGAACAGCCTTTTCCAAAGTTGGATGTGCCCTCACCAGGCGATGACAAATCATCGTATATTCTCACTCATTCTGTAGACAGGTGATGAATATTAACCTGATAAGGTACTTCTCAAACACGCCGTCAGTGCTCGCTGTTGATCGGGTTGAGTGTCTTTTCAACTGGCAGCCAGCTTCGACTTTCTAAAGTTAGAATGTTAAGTCAAAGTGAGTAACACTTATGTTCAAGCAAACCGCCGTTCGTAGTGATCCAGCCGGTGTTCATCTGTCCTAGCGTACTGACACAGGATTTTCACGAATCTCACTGATTTTCTTGGCTACAGTATGCATTCCACTAATCAGTAGTCTCGCAGATTTACCATTTTAGATGAGACTGAATTATGAAAAGTCAGGGCTTCGGATGAGTTCGAACCAGCGACAGAAACAACATGGCTAAACGCGACATGCGCTCTACCAGCTGAGCTACGAAGCCAGGCCAGGAGCTCGGAAATTCTAAATTTGGACCCGGTTTCCCACCCGTCCCAATGTCTCATATGCAATCCGCCAAATGAATGAGGGAACTGATTGCCCCGGCAGCATTCATCGAACAGTTCACATTGGAATCCACCAACGCCACTGTTGAGCATAGAAACCGTATTACTAATCAGTAGTGTGAAATTTCCGAGCTCGTGGCTTGGCTTCGTAGCTCAGCTGGTAGAGCGCTTGTCGCGTTTTAGCATGTATTTTATTGTTAATGTACCGGATCAGCCGTAACGTCCCATTGCGCACCCTGATCGTTCGAACTCTCGGTTTGGACGAAGTTATTTAGGAAATTCTGAATTAACAGTTTTGAGTACTCCTTTGCATTTGCCACTAGCTCAAACACTGCAACGATCACTTCGATGTCCAGAATACAATTTGAGATTTAGTGCTCAACGGCCAAGCAGGAAATAGGGAAGTAGAGGCTTACTTGCGTTGTACTTGGTGTCCTAAATGATTTACCAACAAGTTTACCGTTTGTAGATGCTTCTTGGATATTTTATGCACATTCCATTTTGTAGCCTTAAGCCATTGTCAGCAATAATTTGGAGGTCCACTGCTGCAAAAACAAACCGCCAGTTCAGAGTGCAAGACTGTGGTCTGAATTCATTCGTAATCCTTCATACAGCCTCGACAACCGTAGTTGATAACAATGCCATCTACTCATGTCCAAGCATAACTGCTTCTATGGGGATAAACGAGAATGGGATAGCGAACATACATGAGTAGGTAGTTGGTAAGTAACAAAAAGACGTCACGTATTGGAATCGTTTGTAAGTGTGTGATCTTGTTGAACACCACGGCGCTGACACATTATAAAGCCAACACTACTTGGCAGCATGTCAGCAAATCAACGTGACATGCACAAACACTTAGGGAGCAGCAACTGCTCGTCAACTTTTACTTCAGGACTCAAGAACGCGTCACCTGGATGACATTTGTGTCACTGTACGTCCCCACGAACAAAACGTATCTCAAGAGACTGCAATCCGCTCCACAAGCTATGACATTTGCTGACCCATATGGCATGTTCTGATTTTCACTTATTGTATGCTTCGCGCATAACTCATGTAACCGTACACGCTGATGAGAATTCTCGAAAACAGCTGTTTGTCAATTAGACTTCATAGGAATGCTGGTCGACTGCGCTGATCGGCCAAGTCATGTACGATATGTTCAAATGCACCGTATCTACCATAAGCAAACCCTATTCCATGCAAGTTCCTGCTCATTGGTTTAGGTGACACTGCAAGATGGTGGAACAACGTTCCATCATTGGACTGTTTACGGAATTAAGTAAGCGACACCATACTGAGGATGCTTGAACCTGGTCAACAAGACAGTCAAGGTTAACATCTGGTGGATGACGGTACTAAAATTCACAAAAGACCAACGTCGTACATAAACACAGGTGTAGCAAATTGCAAACTAATAGTGCAATAACGTCACGATAACTGTGTTTACCGAGCATCGGTTTAGGTAGTACAGATCATTCGGGTTGACCTCTTTGCTAAGGTCACGATGAGGCCACCCGTAAATACGTGTATAACAAACGTTTAGTCATGTTTTCTCCCGTTATCTCCTTCAGATTAGTCACATGTCTCTTAGATATGGTGACACGCGCGTGACCTGAACAGATGCCACGGCATGCTGAACATTTGTGGCTGCCTCAACAACCAACTGGCCAGGTCTGTTCCTCATTGTAACTGGGGTCGTCCAAGAGAGATCACGTGACTCGTTATTATGGGACCAGCGACGAAATGACGCAAACGTCGATCTCATCTGCTAATTGGGCTCTGCGTTCGCGTTTGTAAGTGGTCAACCGCTGAGCAAATCGGAGTGAGTATCAATCAAGGGTAGACCAATCACCTCACAAACTGTAATGTGTTCGTATTAACTGCGGCGAGACTTTCGAGTAATATACAGTGTTGGTTATTGCCACGCTTGATTTCCCAGTCTGCGCTCGATCACAGGTTCTCTTCGCAAGTTTACGACGCTTTTATGCGATAAAAAGAAAACTGAGTGAGCTACTGACTGTTGAAACATGCATTTTTTTCATTGCCGACTGGAATGAGTTGATTAATGGACATGGAGATAATTAATCTCTCATCATCCACTTCCGCTAGTTTTTTCTTATGCAGAAGTAAAAGTTACAGATAAGGTTATCTCCAGGTATGCTTTCATACGATTCTCCTCTAACACTAGTTAGTACAAAATCCTCCCGATAAACTTGATCTATTCCATGTATAGGTTAAACACACACTGTTTCTCCTATTTCATGTTCTAGTGACGACTTCGTCCTGCAACCTCAATGTCAGCATACGTGTGCACGGTTATTCTGTTATTCTTTCCTTTTTTTCAACCCTTAGCTACAGGAAGTCATTCGTTATGAGCAATAGAGTTTTTAACCTGTAGTTGAGCAATCCCTACGTCTGATTCAAGTTCACGTCTGTGGTTGGTGTGTTTCTTTTCTCCTGTACCACGAGATGTGGATCTTCATTGCTTTTTTGGTCTGGACAAAATCTTCCAGGTTTCTTTCACAGTTGCACTAGCCTTCCCATTCGGCTGGGCCATGACGCGAACCAGTCGATCGCTGCTCAACTTCACATCTACTAGGAAATTGTTTGGAATCCGGATTCAAAATTTGAACCATTTTCTAGAACACCCTCTTCTGCTGCTCCTTGTCGTGCGACCATGTATATTGATTAATACTTCACGAACTGTGACATTATCCTCTGTAGAGTATCTGTCCCAAAGTAGTCACTCCCCTAATCCACCGTGATCGAATAGTCAGTCCCTCCACGTTAGACTAGGTCCACTACAACACTTTACCACTGAATAAGTTGGGCACATAATGCAACGGGGTGTGAAAATGTGAAGTTCACTCATCACATCTGAACAATATAGTGTATCCCACGTCTTAATACTACATGAGTGTACTTCTAAATGAATGTTTCAGCACTTAGCTGGCTAGGGGTTTTTGAGTGAAACTCTTGGTTCATTTGAAGATCAGGCCATCGCGATCCAGTAACTGGAAATGGAAATAATGGATGTTATTTCGGTGGCACCTGTCTTCTTTCGTACAGTCATTCTCCTTAACCAGTTCCTCGAAATGTCTCGTAAATGAGAACAATTGTCGTATGCTGTTGAATCTTTTACTGACGATCGTCGAGTACTAGGCAGTACTAAACTATAATAACTTCCTCGGGTACTTTTTGCTTTCTGATAATGTCTGATCGATACTCACGAGCCGACGTGTCCGGAGTTTATAGCTGCTTTTCGTATTGCATTTTTTCAAGCAGATCGGTGCTCACTGCACTCCTGGTGACACAACGTGAAGTGGCCTAGTGACCAGAGATACGAGCGGGTTATGGTCCAGGTGGATAGCTCTAAATGCCGAAAATGAAGCTTATCATGACATGCACCACCACGAACATTTGTTCTTCTAGCTGGGCAAACCGTTGCCGGGCTCTAGTCAACTGTGATGAAAATCTACTCTATTCACCGCTCATCCAAATCCGGACACAATAAAAGATCTAACAGGGGACAATTCAAACGTGGTGGACAACCTGTCTCAATGTTACGACTTCTGTTATTCCCCTATTTCTTTGTTCCGTGTTGCACCAATTAACGTTCAGTTTGTGACAATGTATGTGTTCATACGACCAGCCAATGATAGACTGTGCTTTCTTTAATACTGTCATACATCCATAAATATGGCTTCTTGTCTCATGAATAAGAACTGCTTATTGCAACCAGTACGAGGTCTTCTCTTTATTACTTGCGTGGGACATTTCAATTTGAGTACGATTTCTAGGGCTATTGGAAGTCCCTAATTCCGAGTATTACATCAACGTTCTGCTGGGAGAATGCAAGTGTCGTACTTGCCGCTTCTACTTTTACTTCCGGTGCTAAATCAGAGTTTGACTAATTAAGAACCTGTTTATTATTAATACGCTGTTCAGTTTTCATGAACGCCTGTAGTTGATTCCTTTCCTAGTTCGACATTACCGTATGGGAGACATGTTCTCACATGGTCAGGGTAAAAACGACTCAAGTGGTTAATCAATCCAGTTAATTGTCTGACTGTTTCGACGTCTTTTGTTGATGGTATTTCTTATGTCTCAGTGGGCACTTCTAATTCTATCCTTATGTCGTCTGAAGTCAACGACAGTGGAAGTCAGTTGCAGCCCGGATACATTTAAATCTTTTCTTCTTTGAGCCTCAAACTGTTCGTACATGTCGTTGTAGGGTCGAATAAAGTTCTGTCATGTCCCTCTAAAATCGTCTGTGAAAAATACATATATCCACAACAATCACTTCCGGATAATTGCATAAGAAAGCTTGGGTCCGAAATGTGGGTGCAGTCAACGAGAACGTTTGAATGATGTTGGAAGAATAGCCGGACAGCTTGAGTGCTCATTTGACATTTTCATGTAAAAAACGGAGGGTACATCAGCTTTTGTAAAATATTTGGCATCACTCATATCTGGAATTATAACTTCTTGAGTGGGCAGCGTATAGTAATCGTTCCGTAGTGGGGTATTCAGACATCTAGAGACAGTGTGCTTATGTAATTAGCCAGATATCCTGGCAACAGTTACCATCTGACTAACCCAACTCATTCGTTTTTTAGCCTTCGCCATTGTGCCTTAGGCTCGTAAGCGGTCGACGTATTCCAACAGTTTTCAAATAAAGCGATCGGAACTCTTTCAGCCAACAGTCGCATCGATGGTAAATACACATCTAACGTTAAACAAGATTAACCATAGAATCTCTCCAAACTACGGACTGAAGACACTAGTGTACTCGATCGCAAAATTGACCGTCGGTTTGAATGCGTAGATAAAACGGTCGTGACCAAAGCGACAAATCGAAGCGATGTCTAAAGTGGACGTCAAGTCTTTCAATACGACAGTAAATCTTAGATAGTATTCACCCCGTCTATTATGTTGACGTCTCTGAGGACAGTGCTATAGCGGAGTTATGAACCATCCACATACTGAGACGGTCCTACGTTCTCTTGGTCTGAACTTCAGAGCAGTAAGTACTTCGAAAATATTGAGTGTAGCATCCAAAACTAGTTGAAAACGTATCAGTTTACTACCAACCACCAGTTTAACGTACACGCGTTTCGGTTAACTCTAGTGGCTTCGATTACTTTAATCAGAAATCGCTCTACATCTACCCGTTCGAAGTCCTAATGTGAAATTTCAAGGTTCCTAATATGGTTTCATAGTTCAGCTTGTAGAGCACACGCTGCACACAGGCACATAGTTACCGTCATCGGTTCAAAGCCAGCGAAAGCCAGTTTTTTTTTTTCAAAAGGATCGCTTCATAGTTGACAATTTCGCCATGCTGCTCACCAACATCAAATTTGTTAATTTTATGCGAGTGACAGCAGTGGGCAAAATAATGTTTCCGTGTATATTTCATACCTATTCGTCACCATGTCGAGTCGAGGTGGTCACTTGTGCAGAGGTGTTATGAATTTTGGTCAAGGGGGACATTCGGACTAAGTTACAAGTCGGTGAGGAGATGGCGTATGAATTAGGTGCGACTGCCGAAGTGGTCTGTTAAAGGTGAAAAGTCACCAATTGTCTCAATAGTGCATATATTGATACCCTACTTGAGAGTAAAGAGGCTGGCGTAAGGAATGTTTTGTGAGAACTTCATCCTGGATCCTCAGCACGACCCGATACCTAACAAGTGAATCCGATCTGTGAACACTGAAAATAAACACCAAAGTCAGTACTCTCCGTTCGGTGACTTGTTGGCTGACTCAGTTGAAAAATGGTTACGTACGCTAAACAAAAAACGTTAAAATATCTCATTCGAATGGGTCATTCAGAACTCGTCGATATCTTGAACAACTGCATGTAAACTAACTTGGTTCTAGCCGTTTTCGAAATTCGTCGTTAGTAAACGGTTCGCACCACACTCCAGGTTAGATCCACACATTCTCAGTTGGTACAATTCGATTCGTTGCTGAGCTGGTTGAACGTTGCGAAAATGGTCCAATTTGTCTTCTACATGTATCGGCCGATGATCAACAAATCTTCCGTCTTTTTCCGTAGTTTGAGCACCTCGTTCACTGATTGTCCTTCACCTACGGATCGCAGCCGACGAATCATCCCCTCAAGACCAAGTGTAAACGAACGGTCTGCTGTCGGTCAAAGCTTGATTCGCAAGTTTATATCGCATTCATTTATGGCGAAAAGCAGGATGAGTCATGGACCGTTGACACGCCTACATTTTTTAAGCCCTGAGCCCTGGATTGAACTAATTAGTGGACACGGAGCTGATTGGGTCAAAGTCCATTCAACACCTCCGATGATTTGTCTATTCGTTAACGCAGTCTTGTTCGCTCAACGTTGCTGTGGCTAACACATAACCAAGTGGAGCTACCTCCTTAGGGACACGCTAAAAATTCTTTCATCAGGGTAAGTGAGCCAGTCATAAAAATGACAAATATTTGAGGCAAGTTCTGGGCGATGATCCCACATAGAATAGTAAAATGCGGGAGGAAGCTTCAGACACTACCATGTATACAATCTAACCATTTCTAGTAATGCCAAAAACAACAGCCTGGTACACCCCCATTGCCGTGTTGAAAGTCTTCTTGGAATTAAACCCCAGGGGATCTTTAATTCACGTGCTTCAGGCCCGTCAGTGTTCGTCCGTTTTAGCTACTATGCGAATTTAAGTATATTTACAGTCATCACTGTTTGGACCTTACCAGTTCTCCTAAATTAACTTTTCTGGCCAATCGATCGCCAAGCCGGCTGTGGAATCAGTATAGTGATTAATTTACGCTTAGTCAACCTGAATATGTTCATAGTTTGAACTTCGTCTGTCCACGATTGTTACTGAGATTCCCACGCGCCAGGTGGATTTGCCGAGGGTACCTATTTTCACGACGTGCTTGTGTGGTTGGCATCACTTCCGTTCGAACTACACAATTGCACATAAGTATTCGTGTCCAAGTTCATCGCTCAATGTTCTCTGGAACAGCCGGACGCCAAATTGTACACGGTTTGCGCTGCGTCAGTTATGATTTCAGTTGCATTCAAATGGCTTAGACTAAACCTGGGAGTAATATAGACAGGGCCGTTTGACAGCTAATCAGTCAGTTATATACTAACCGTAACACGTAAGTGGATCTGCTCACACATGCACATACGTACATGGTTACCGGCGTATGTGTCCGAATTAGACCATCACAAGGGTGAAAGCCGAAAAAGGCCTGCGTACACGTTACCACAAGTGAACCACATGTTTCTACCGTTCTGTATTTGGCATAAATCCAAAGGAATAAGGTCAAGATGTGTGTGAACAGAGGCCGTCCCGCACAGCTAGCTCAAACAAGTTAGCAGAATGGTAGTCTGAAGCGAAACCCCTATACCTCAGGAGCAAAAAGGTGAGGCGATCTATGGATTTATGTAATATATAAACCAGCCGGCGTTTTGAGTATCTAGGTTATCGGTAAGGTAAATTACAAAGCCAAAGATGCACTCTTCTTAATTCTATAAGCACTATGTGACCAAAACAACCGTGGTTAAACAGCAAGAGTTTATGTTTCTTTTTACGCGTCTGCTTTTTCTTTAAACCATAGATTAGGTTATTCCTCAAGGATACCTAACGAAATAGCTATGTCCTTTCGAATCTGCAGTTGAACGTGTGGTCAGTTGATAAAATGATACAAGATGGAAAACGTTCATATTACCTCGCGAAGGTGATCTTACCTGATCAGTATTCCAAACCAGTAGCAGCTGAAAGTTTGGCGGCGACGATTCGGTAACGTGTAACATGGGATCATTTAAGCACTGGACGTTCCAAAGCGGAGGACATGCTCTTCCTAATTCCATAGGAACTATGTGACCACAGTAACTGTGGTTAAACAGCGAGAGTTTATGCGTTTCTTTTCACCCATCTGCCTTTGCTTTAAACCATTGATTAGATTGTATCTTGAAAGCAAAAATGAGGCCTCGTCCGCTGCCTGACCAGCACAGAAATAAAAATTTGGTTAATTTCAAGTTGAACATCACTCACAATCGAAAGCAGCTGTCGCATTCCTGTAGACTTTCCAGTCGACCCCTTTCGAACAGCAGAAGCACCAGACTCGAGCTTCGCTCTCATTAGAACAGCTCGTCAGTAGTGCCACTACCACTGCCATTGCCACTGCCGGTTGCCTCATGAAAGCGTGGCCGGAGTTCTAATCCCGACCGTGGCGAGGATATACAATAATGACAAGCTCTAATGACAACGAAACTCAAGTCTAGTGCTTCTGCTGTTTCGTAAGGGGCCGTCTGGAAAGTCTATGGGGAGTTGTTATTCTCAGTCCACTAATTATGAACATGCAAAACTGGACAGTCAAATTTTCTGACTAAATGTGCACTAGATTTAGTGTAGGTATTCCAAAACCGAACAATATTAAGAGTAGAAACTAGTCAAACATGGTCGAGATTAACCGAGTCGAATGAGAAGGACCGTGTAAGCAGCTGGTTGCAGTGACCACCATCGGAGCGGCAGACAGCAGCTATTGGCTTGTCGTCTCGCCTTAGTACCTCGCCTGTCCGACCCTTGAAACCACGACAGATGGGCATGCGTCAGATGCCAGTCCAGCGGCTTGCCCACTAGACCACGGTGGCGTAGCCACCACGGTTACAGGAAGGTTGTGAACGCTTGGGTACGCGTGGTGCTGATATGACCCAACAAGACTGACAGTTGTTCACCCGTTCGCTGATGATCACTAGGGCCGACCATTTGCAAAAACCTCCATTAGCCTCTTCTAGAGCCGTTGAGGAGGCTTACTCGTTGGCAGGCCAACTATAAAACGGCCGATCGATTTCAGCCAATGAACGAAAGGAGCCACAGTAGCTAAGATAGGTAAACGACCTGATAACACAAATGGGACAGAATGACCAGTGCAGGAGCTCGGTGCAGCGCCGTGCTGTAGACAACGCCTGTCTTTAACTCTCACCGTTACCTGTTCTAACGTTCGGTACTTGAGCCGCGTTCGTCCAGGCTGCGGGTGGGGGTATGCCAGTAGTCAGTCGGCTTGTGACCTAGTTCGTCACATGACAGTGAAAGGTAGGTGAGGTGGGGCTGGGGTTGAGATGGTAACAATGGCATGTGTGCTGTGTGCCTAGAATATCGTGTTTGGCTACGCTAGTCTAACGGCTGGACGCAGTTGGCTACCGCCTGAGCACTAAACTTTCTTTTATTTCTCACTTGGACCCACAATAAGGATTATTAAACCGCCTCCGGTTCAGGAAGCATGCAATTTTATGTACGATTTTCACGAACATGCACTGATTATCATTTCATGAGCATGTGCTGTGAACCTACGTATGATTGTCAGACTGTTGTTGCGTGTGTTTCTAAACAAGCATCAAACTTCGAACAATTTCACAAATAAGATTCACGTGTACCTACGTCGATTGAGTGTTACGGAAATCTGGCGGTGACAGTAATTATCCTGGTCTGGTTTGGTATGTTCACTACTAAATAGACCTAGCAAGGCTGATAGACTCAACGTAACTTAGACGTCCGTACTACAGGATGAGTGAGTTACGTTAGAAGCACATTGAACTCTTAATAAGCCAATGTGGTTCATTGTTCACGCATGTTGGAACGGTCATTTATACAATCTCTGGTCTCGCTATAGTGGTCAAAACAGCTCACAAACAGCACTGGAACTAGAGGCTGAATTCAGTATTGGATTACTGCACCGCAGGGGAGCTCGGATAATACAAACAGTTGAACTGTTGTCAACTTTCACTTAGAAGTCTCAACAGGGAAAACCTGGTTACGAAGCGCGGAGTCGTGTGAATATGGGTATCAAGCAAATAGCCTTTACTGCACGCAGCTCATTACTAAGGTTGAATAACGAAGCATCGATCTAAATTCAGGTCCTAATGAAGACAGACCAGAAGTGATGAAGTAATACTCCGTCGTAGCTGTACCTACAAATCTGTACGTGTTAGCCTGTGACTCCTCAACCTGGCAACTGGGTTCAGGCAAGTTAGCTTCGTTTACTCCCTGTATCTGACGAGCTCCTGTCCTTTCACTCCAACCAATCCTTGTATCTGTCGGCCTACCCATGTGTACATTAACTGCATGACCCCGTTCCCTGATGAAACCCAGAGAACACCGTTCGGACATCTTAAATTGCCTTCGGGACGCGCTAAAGTGATGGCGAAATATCTTAAACAGGAAAATTTACAGACTAGTGTTCGAATAGCGTTGGTTAGCAACCAAGCACGGTAGGCGGTAACTGGAGTTAGGTGTAATGATGTATCTAAAACCAAATGATACTGCTACATGCTAGAGCCAGTTGACATTTAGATATTTACGCTGGTTAGCAAGAAGAAAATCGCGAGTCCGCGTCTATGATCTTGTCTCCAACTCGTGTGGGGAGCCAGGTTGGGCGCTCACGTGACTTTAGTTGGCAACACGGAAATCACGCTTGAATCGTTGTCTCATTAGTCCATACTTCCACGAAACCCATCAAAGTTGTTGGCTTAAACAGAATTTGGACAACGCCGTTAGAACACGAAAACGGATAGATGCAATCATTTCATATTGACTCATCAGTACCAAATTTACAATAACATGAAACGGTTTTTTTATATCAAGCAGTTAGGGGTGGGTGGGTCGGATAGTCGATTGATAGATTAGAAAAGGTCACTAAGTCCAGGGCAGGGTCAAACTCACGAACAATTGTCTCCGAACGCACATGGCCGGCTTCAGTCGATTGATTGCGACAGCCTCAGCAAACCGCAAGAATCTTGGACTGGGATGACGTAATAAGATTCTGAATGCACAACCGGATCGATGGCGTGACCAGTGATTAGGATGTGCCTTGCGACTGAGGGCACTGTTTGTTTGCGTGTTTCAACAACATTGCCGTTCTTCGGTAAAACTGAGTTCTGCACCCATTTAGGCAAATGTTCCTTCACTCTGGAAATCAAGCACCTCTCGGTTCTTCCTATGTGACTTTCTTTGCAGTTACATGTGAATTGGTAGATACGGTGGATACACCTCACATTGTATTTTCCCAGCCAACTAGGTGAATCTCAGTCATCTCGTATCAATCGACATACATAAAACCGGTACTCGACTGGATCTGAGCCTTCGTTTGAAGAACAAACGCTACCCAGTCACGGCACAGCTTTGTGGCTGCGGTTCGATCTGATGAGCCAGGAAGATAACTGTTCAAGTTTTCGGACTAGTATGACAGACCAATTTATTGATTAAAGTGGTAGACAATAGAGCATTAGCAAAATAATTTCGGTGGGATTGGTCACCAGTCCCAGGCAAGTGAGTAAGATATACGAGGAAGTTTCATGATAACCTATTTACAGGGTTGAACTCGAACAAACCTACTACCAGTTTAGTGAGGCGGAGCGATCGTACTATACTACTCACACCACTGCCATTCAATATTGGGGCCATAGCATATATTTTGACATTGACATAACCGTAGGAAAAATACAAGAAGAAACATCGGAATGCAGCATCGCATGAAATGGTTATTGGTACGTAAGGGAACGTAAAGGAACTAAGCATTGGCGTCTGTGGCGATCGTGACGTTCTGGGCCTAATACCGTACGTAGGTGAGTGTTTTTGTTTGTTGTCATGTTGAAACGCATAACCCACGTGTTGTTTTCCTGTGCCATCCGCGTTCTTGGCTCATAACACCAGTGGTATAAAGCTGGTTCACTCACTGGGACCTTCAGAACAGGTAGTAATTTCGTTTCTGAATAAAGTTGAAGGCCTGCTATAGCTTAGGACGTTTCTAACTTATGTCATACAACCCACCAGCTTCATCGAATAATATTCTACGTCGGTAACTGAGTTGGACCGCGATAGAATAATCAACGGGGTGCAGCTGCCAAACAGTAAAAGTTTATTTATCTTTTAATATACATCCACTTAACCATCGCATAAATACCTTCTCTACCTCGACCAGTTAGTTACATACATCATTTTTATGCATCCGGTTGCAAACATGTATGCACACCGTTGGACAAATGAGCCAGTTGTTCGACGTCACTGATGGACACTGTAGAACGGGAAGTCAGTCTCCATAGTCTATGGTGTGAGTTTGAAAAAATCGTAGCGCAGGCGGAGTAGTGAACTAAAAACTGGGAACAATGACCGAAATTGCGACTTCTGAAGTTTTGAAATGAAACACACATCATCTT
Source organism: Paragonimus skrjabini miyazakii (assembly GCA_014338405.1). NCBI lineage: Eukaryota > Metazoa > Platyhelminthes > Trematoda > Plagiorchiida > Troglotrematidae > Paragonimus > Paragonimus skrjabini miyazakii. Next base: position 43,637 of record JTDE01000966.1, read on the forward strand.
CTACTTATTCGTACGAGCAGTTATTTGAACATTTGATAAAGCTAAATTGGGAGGATTCACATTCCTATTGCATACCAAGGTCACGTGGTATGTGTCAAACTAATTGGCGACTGGCTAACTGCTGTGCTAGATGCTTTGTGTATAAGCGGTGAAACAGCAGACACCCATTCGATATAACAGATGAATATGGTCCCAGATGAGGTTTTTCTGTTGAGTACACGGATTAAACGAGATCGAAAACCAAGCGTTATCGTACCAGTCCGTGACCATGCGCTGAAGAAGAGACCTATTTGATCACTGGCATATCATCACCAACCACACAAAGACACGCATATGACCCAGTGAGTCCGGCAGTCGTCGTGGGCTTGACGATAGCCCGCCTCGGGAAATCGGGTGTTAAGCGGAAATGCGAAAATGTCAAGACGAATACAGGACAGAGATTGTGCGTGGTCGTACAGTGTTGGTCGGTCGATCGATTCGTCGGTCAGTCGGTCGGCCGAATTGCCGACCAACCGAGTGGGCCAGTCCTGTGTTATAAATGGCCTTGTTGTTCTATAGTCGCCAGCACACGGGATGTGCGTAGCTAACACGATTTGTGCAGCGGCCGCTATCATGTGGTGGCCCTTAGGAGCGCAACCATGGAGGCGGTTAAGTTCCTTCTACATAGAACTGCCTAATTTGTGTCACGATTATAAACCATAATTTGACTAACTGCACGTCAGAGGTACTGTAAAAATCTGAGAAAAATGTCCGCTGCAGTAAAATTGAGTCTGAACTGGATTAGAGGCAGTAGTGCCGGCTACCAGCGAACTAGGTCATGAGATCGAAGTTCACATGTTCTCATTTGGTTAAGTTGGAATTGTTTGACACTGTACAATCCGACAGTGTATAAATCACTGAGTCATATGGTAGCATTCATTGATCTAAATCGAAAGCCGGAAACTGATTGAATTTCATATGATTATCAGCCCAAACAAATCGATGACAAATAGGCCAACAGCGTCGTATAAACTTAATTTAATTAGAAAACTTTGATCAATACATAAAATTACAGTACTCGGAAATGTGCCAAGTGTACAAATATTTCATGCGACGGGCAGTTCAAACACATATTGCCATACGGCGAGTCAGAAAGATAATCAAAACGTGTCAGAAGTGAAATTCACCAATCGATCACAGTGGTCACTATGGCGGTCACTGGGGACATTCATATTCAGGACTAAAAGGTGATAGCAAAATGTTGGACACAAGACGAGAGAATTGTCTATATACCCTCTGTGACCTACCACGAGAGCACGTAGTTTGACCACTACTTGGCTTTTCACAGTGAAGAGAACATTGTTTCAAAAACGTATCTGAAATAAAGTAATCTGTTTATCTCACTCAAGTGGAATATTATAATCAGTAGGGGATTTTACTTGATATAAGCTAATTATCATTCTCGACTGATTGCAGCTTTTACAACCACATTGACTTTTCGGCTAGCCTCCTTTGACAACAAGCACTAGATCCGAGTTTCGTTCTCATTAGAACAGCTCGTCAGTAGTGCGTGTCGTTGTCACGGGCGGGATTAGATCTCCGGCAATGAGGCAACCGTGTTGACCACTGCGTCGATGACTGAATATTATGCATGATTGAAATAACACTTGAAAAACCGCAGCTACATTCGCTTGTGAGTACTTGGGAGCGATTACATACCAGTACGTCCTACTCCGCAACTCATTAGGTAGTAGGAGACTAGTGAGATCCTAGAGGGAAAGTTACAGTGCGCGCTAATTCTGCCGGACACAAACTTATAAATTGTATGAAAAATTTCCATTGACGATAAAAATGACCCAATGCGACTAGCAACTGACGATCGGATGGATCATGTGAACATATACAGCCATACTCGTAACTTGGGTATAAAACGTTGACAAGACTAACTGTGAACGTATGGAAATTTACTCATTTTTAATAGCGTTTTCGGCCAGAACTGAACAAAAAAAAAGATGTATGGTAGGCTACGAATTGGTGAGACAAAAACCAAAGTGTATGATATACTTACCGGCAGTAAAAGCGATTACACCCTTCGTTAGCGCAAGGGCAGAGACGATCGATAAACTGACGGGTGGGACACAGTTATCAGAGCGAACGAACGAACGAACAAGCATGAATGTATCGATCACACGCGCATATCCGCACGTCAGATGCTATAAGGGAATTGGCCCGGGCACATTTAAACAGACTGTCGACAGGTCACAGTCGAAGAAAGAGTTTCATTCGTAGAAAGGTATATCAGTAGCACATTGAGGTATTTGGATATTCGGCGAGCTTGACATTTACGTTACAGACGTTTCATCTTCAAACAAGGCGACATTATTACTGCGTAAGTGTTTGAGTATATAGCTTTGAGCGTAGAGTTTGATTTTGCTCAAACCTATATGCTGAAACACTTACGCCCTGATGATGTTACTTCGTTTGGTGATGAAACGTCTGTAAAGCAAATGTCAAGCTCGGCGAACATCCCAACACCTAAATCCTCAACCTGAGCTACGAACGCCACCACCGCTGTTTTCAGCTGTCAGAAAAGTAGCGTATTTCCACGCCACAACCGGTAGTTGAACTCCGACCCACGTTCTCCTGAACCAACCATGCTGACAACTGCTTCTGTGGCTTCACAGTAGGCGCCATCATATTACCATATCCAAACCTACTTGTGAATAATGCTCAAAGTGCCTGATCGTCTCAGTTTTGCTACAGAAGCAGATTATTTCTTATAATTCCAACATCACGCACTTTTGAGTTAATATGACTGAACGTTTCGGTTTCCTAATTCGGTTGGTCTGATGCTAGTTTAATGGTGCAGTGATCAACACGGTTGCCTCATATGAATGCCGCTAGAATGCAAATCCCAGTCATGGAAAGGATCAGCATTACTTATGAGCTCTTAGGCGAACAAAACTCAAGTCTAATGCTTCTTTTCCGATAGGTCAGGCCAAAAGTCTATCTTGTGGTGGAATCAAGAAATGAATCAACAATGTTACAAAACAATTTACAACGACCCACAGTAACTGTTCACGATAAATTCCACCACACTAGGTACGCTGTATGTTGAGAGAATCTTCCTATTGAATAACAGAGAAATTCCAGCGAATTCTATCCCTCCAGTGTGCTAAAACGGATGTTGCCACAGTGAGCTCCCGATAACAACGACCATGTGAAAGCAGAGGCTAAGGCGCGCGAGGACCAAGTGTGTATCGACTCAAACAATAGACAAATAGTTTATATTTACAATGAACGTAACAGGTATGAAAAATAATGTGCAACACGAGAGTAAAAAGGTGACAGACTCTACAATTTCGATTCGAAAGCTGTCGGGCAGATAAAACTGTAGTGAAGCTAACCGGAGCATGTAACTGACGTGAGCTGTTTGAGGGACAGCCGTCACAGGAGTACAAACTCTCAGCAATTTTAGATTCTAAGCATGCTGTTGGATGCGTAAGCATACGGTAGGTCAAACAATGGAATGTAAAGGCCTAACGAAGTATGAGGCGGTCGATACAAAATCCACTCCCTACTCACTGAGGTAAATCTGCGAACAACAAACGAGAACACAGAGTTACTTTAGGAGATACCAAGTTCGATGTGCTGTCACGCGAATGAGGTTTCCGACCACTACGAATTAGCCTAACATTAATTAGACGGAGTAAACCACTTTTACTGCCTTCTACTTCCACAGGAATATCTTATAAATTTCCCTTCGAACTCATAAGCACAGCATTTCTATTTTTCAATGCTTTTTCATCAGGATGAGTACAACACATTCCTATGGGTTCGCTGACACTCACCCCCGTTATGTGCACAACAGCGTCTGGTCTACACATTGAACCTCGTATAATTATGCATCCATATTTCGGATAGACCTGTTACGTAGGCATTTCAGTTTTTCCACAAACGTTTACAACTCATGTGGTTGCTGTTACATTACTAGACCTCACAAGTTTGACTAACTTGACGTTAATGATTACTATCCTTTAGCCGACTGACGAACTACCCCCGGCGTACCCATATAAATGTGTATTTAGCCTGAGAATGAAGTACTGAAAACAAGCTCGTTTGTCAAGCGTTTTTTCTCTTGACTGAAACGGGTATTTCTGTTTTTCCTGACTCAATACAAATGACTGCCCCGAAGTTCGTCAAAATTGAACCTGCTGTTCCGACCTCATGAGGCAGGCAGATGGTTTATTCTTGATGGACAGATGTGGTCAGGTGTTGTGTCTCGACCACACGACACGCAATCAAAGTGGCAAGGTCGTGCGAGTAGGGCATGTGAACGGCACACGTGAGCAATGGCCTTTCTCACCACTATTAGGTATAAAAGTGCACGATACGGCATCTTTCGACAACCTTACACACTGCGAATGGGCGAGACTTCACAGGAAAAAAAACTGTTCCTATAGTACATTGCACGGGATAATCTAAAGGTCATTTGTGTTTTTGTAACGCACCGGCCAGACTCTCACTCAGTGTTAAGTTTGTGGAACATGTAGGTTGTTATGACTTCCGATATGTACAGATCATTACACCAAATTCGATCGGAAAAAATAGTGTGACATAAGTGAATGGTCAACTTCGACAGTAAGGTTACAGCTTTCGCAGATTAATGAGCTATACACTGGAAATTCTTTCTCAAATTTAAATTTGTTTGAAAACTTCAGTTGTCCGTTTCCTGAAATTTCTGCAAGAGTGCATTCCCCCCCCCTCAAATTTATCCTTTTTTTCGAAAGTTCGCCATCTTGTATAACCTTAGGGTGTTTACCGTCTATGCATACTCAAAAGGAGTTTGAACAGATCCACATTCAGACCAATCTTAACGACTGACTCGTTATATAAAAGCATAGTTTGTCAGGAAGATAAACATGAGTAGGAACATCATTTTGTTTGGAGATAAAACATTTATTGTGTATTGTAATGGCAAAAGAAAAATTGTACGTAGTCAGTTGTTTGATATAAGAAATTGGTCTGTGTTTTCCGTATAGTATCACTAACTTTGTTGTGCTGTCTTAGAAATATCCGAACGAAACCATCAGGGAATCGTCATTATAAGTTTGGATGATAAAATATTTACTCATTTTCCGGGTCGCACCAGTGAAATGGTCAAAGATCGGGATCTTTCAAGTTACATTCGTAGTTATATTTATTGGACATCACCTACAATTGATCGCAGCTGTCACATTCCCACAGACTTTCCAGTCGGCCCCTTTCGAACAACAGAAGCATTAGACTCGAGTATCGCCCTCATTAGAACAGCTCGTCAGTAGTGCATATCATCGCCACGGCCTGGACTAGAACTCCAGCCACGCTTTCATGAGACAACCGTGTTCACCACTGCGCCATTGACCTCACGTTAGGCACGACTGAATTATCATATATGAACACTCAGCCACTTTCGTTTGTGAGTAATGATCAGGTTGCCCGATCGCCTCGAGAGAAGACACAATTATGGTCCGTCAACTCCAATCGATGACCCTTTGACTAGGACTTCTCCACAAGTTGAAATCACAGAAATCATTGACTTGTTGAGCGGTATTTGATTGCTGATGAGTAGTGGGGGATTTCAGTTTTCATATAGTTTGGATACTAAAACATTTATACAGGTTTTCTGGGTTGCACCAGTGAAATGGTCAAAGATCGGACTCTTTCAAGTTACCTTCGTATTGTTGGAGATGACCTGATTCCAACGTATACTCCAAGTTCTATCCATTTCAATAAGTAAGCCAACAAAATCATTCGGGTGAATTAGGTACGACAAATGACTGAGTAGTATCTTCCCTATCCGCACATGTAGTGTCCAATTTAGTTGGCAAGCGCCTACTACTGTATTCTAAGTAGGCCATAACAATGGTCTATCAACCCATCTTCCGCCTTTTCAACAGTTTTGCTAAGCAGCATGGCAAGAGCCATTAGTTTGTTGCTGACATCTTTAGATCTCTTCGAATACCTCTGTCTTTACTTCACACTTACATACCAATAGGTCAGAGTCTTCATTTGCACATATCCTTACAAGACGTGTGTTTTTTGGATAGGTTGGTATTATACTGTTGAAAAACAGGGTACAAATCCTAGGTGTTAAATAGTCAATGGGACTTACTCATTCGAGTCACAACAGGGGGTAATATACGTTCAACATTGTACCCTAAGTGTAGATTATTCATCAGGCTGCGGGAAAAATTAATTTGGTCACAAATACTTATGAGATTTTATGGATATCTTGGTGATCTTTTAATTATTTATACGGTTATCAAAAGTCTGTTTTTGTTCGCCGTTCACCTAGTGTTATGAAGATAACAGAAAGCCTAGGCCAAACGATATGTTTCGCAGAAGTGTGTTTTCTATATGAATAACCGGTCACAAGAAACGAGTGGGCTTGCACTTATTTCGCGAACTGTGCAGTCAGGGTTGAATAAGTATGATTGTTCTAGAATTTTGCACCCTTTTAAATCGTGCTATGGTATTAGAATGAGAATCGCCGTTCAGTAGACAAGACAACTAGTAGTTACAACCTAAGTGTGCTATGAAACCGAATTTTGGTTTGCGATTGTGGACACCAGGCCTAATTTCTTGAGCGTTCTATTCATAGTCTGTTGAACATTCTGGTCTGTACATTCGTCTGTTCTCACCTACATCAACCAGACTTGAGGTTAACTGTTATTAAGACTGATCGTTGGTTTTAATCATGAACTACCGGCAGCAGAACCAACCCTCTACTGTTACTTTTGTGAGGAACATGGGTTGATCCTTCCTATGGTGATCTCACACTGCGCATGATCAGGACAGGATACGTACAATTCCAACTACAGTCAGCCCAACAAATATCTGGTCACCAGTTTTTGGCTAAATACTTGACAGCGTTGCACAGTTCGATCTGTTTTCTTGAATGAGACGGTGTACCATGAACAACTTTACAAAAGGTTTTTGTGTGATATAACCTGAAAAGCGTGGTCAAAAACTGGATATTCGTAATGTGGTGATCGTCATTGTCTACAGAGAGGGTGGTGTTAACCAGGTGAGTAATGTAATCGTAGCTGAAACTAGTGAACCGTTCCAGAAGGCATAAATTCTTGTCAGTCAACCAAGTATGGTGCATCAGTAAACATGCCTGATGGAAAGACTGGTCAACGCGACCGAACACGACGAACCACATGGTGTAAATAACCAGTACACGAAACTCGATTAAGACAATAAGGATCATCAGATTAGTGCAATTCAGTTTCCAAAATCTAGTGACTTGAGCCAACGGAATCTGTTGCCTTGTTTCATTAATTCTTGTGATCACCCAGGGTAGCAAAAACCAGACAAAAATATTTTTACTTTAAATCATTTGAAGGAATAAACCAAACAGTTTTAGGTCATTTTGACAGACTGAATTTATCACATGACCTGCAACGTTGGTACAAGCGTGGCATATTTTTATACAGAAAGTGTAATACTCGGAATTAGGAACTTCGAATAGCCCTAGAAATCGTACTCGGATTGAAACCTCCCACGCAAGTAATAAGGAGAAGACCTCGTCCAATCCTGATGTAGTATCTTCAACGCAACGTTTGGGTTGGTCCGTTGTTAGATATCCTATTGTGTCGGGGTTTGGATGAGTGGTGAATCAAGTAGATTTTCATCACAGAAAGTTACAAGGTCAAATAGGAAGTTAAACGTTGTGAGGTGTTGAAGTTTGAAACGGCCCAGAGATAATCAAATTTGGGACGTATGAAAATGTAGGAGAGAGGAAAGCCTAAAAGAAAGTTAAAAAGTGCAACCACTCTGAGAAGTTGATTAGAATGATGCAGATGGGCCAAGTACCCGAGCAGACTATAATGCTGCCGAAGAAAACTTAGGATATCATTCCTCTATGAGTCTTTTGAAACCAACCATTATAGTAGTGAATACTACTTCCAGTCGTGGTTTGTTCTGAATATCACTAGTCTATTTTTGAAAAATTATGCTCCTGCCAACGACAACTCCACTAATTGACCCTTGGGTTATTGTTGCAGCATTTCATAAGATGATTGCAATTCTCCAAAAGCGTATGATCTTTTTGAATTTCTAGTGTTTCAATCAAGTTCTATTTTCAAACGAAAACAGATTATGTTTTCCTAGTATTTTCTCACAAGTTACGTTTTTGAGATCTTAAGCCATTCTACGGAACATTCTCTGTACTCATATTTATTTCAAATTATGGCTTAGGGTATTAGGTTTAATTGTAGTATTCAAACTACAAGCTCGCATTCGTTTCGTACTAGGGATTAGTACTTTGAAGCAGTCGTTCTGCACTTAGCCGTTGCAGACTATGCACGTAACTGGTTTGCTAAAGCTTCTCTTCTCCGCTGCCCTCCAAAAGGTAATCCGTTCATCCAGGTTCTCACGAAATCATGCCTGATAATTGTTTACGTTTTGCTTTATTGAACTGAAATGAACAGATGTCGATTGGTGTATTTTAGTTTTTGCAAAATGTCTGATTATTTTGACCTTGATAATAAGCACCTGACATGGACACTCTGGCAATGTTGGTAGCTGACCATAGAGATTAAATATAGCAGAAGAACTTGCCACAAACCACCTGTAACCACACACAGTCTAGTAATCTCTTTCTACAACCACGTAAACACATCAAACTTTTAAGAGGAGTTCAGTCTATCTTTGGGGTATCCTGTAACCGTCCAGTTTGAATGGAAGAAGTTTGTAGACGTCTGAGTAAAACGTCTCAATAAAACTCAGATACAAAGCCCCCATTTTTGTTGTGCGTTCACATATGATAATTCAGTCTTGTCTAATGTGAGGTTAATGGCGCAGTGGTGAACACGGTTACCTCATGAAAGGCGTGGCCGGAGTTCTAGTCCAGGCCGTGGCAAGGATATGCACTACTGACGAGCTGTTCTAATGTGAGCAAAACTCGAGTCTAGTACTTCCGCTGTTTGAAAAGGGCCGACTGTAAATTCTAGGGGGAGGCAACAGCTGCGATCAATTGTGGATGATGTTCAATCTATATGAAAGAGATTGTTCAGATGAACGCACGACTTAGAATAAGTTTTACAAGTTGACCATGAGAATCTGTCGGTAGAAAAAGGAACATATTCGATTATTATTAATTTTGGGTATTCTTTTTTAGATAGTTCCTTTGCATCCGTTAGAATGGAAGTTTAAGTTAGCCCGATGATCGTTCAGCAAGCAGCACATAAAAAAGACGCAACTTACTCCGAAAATCGGTAAACGGCAGCCGTTTCGCTTGTTACGAACGCCAAAAGGATTAGAACCGATAGTGTTTGAGCAAGGGTGATATTTGGCTTTAATTCCAATTCATGATAAGGTGAAGAAGTTGAACGGCTCCTGAAGAGGTCAAAAACTATTAGAAATGTCTGCGTTGGAACTGACGGTGTGATTCTCTTGGAAATGTCTGTTTCGTGCACAAAATTGGACTTAGCAATTATACGCGGAGTTCTGAGTGTTCAGTTACATATTCAGACACGTGTTGTCCAACCGTGTGTCAACACAGGTGGTAATGTGACAACAAACAACTGTCGTATCCACACAGCCCAGGGGATGCAAATGTGGCCAAAAAGCACCCAAACTGACGCAGTGACCTAACCATCACTGGGTCCCCGTCTATAACAATCATGAATATGTATGGATTATAATCGAGGCTTGCGAATTGCGACAGTCGAACTCAACAGTTAAAGAACGAATTGAAGAAGGCAACACAGCAAATGTGTAATGCACTAAGTAGAACAGAACTCGAGATTTTAACTGACAGCATACTTAAACGTTTTATTGGACTTTAGAACCCAGATGGATATCATATCATTTATAATAATTTTAAAGAAAGACACCAAAATGTACACGACAATTTAACTGCTGGACCGATAATTTTTGCCCGTTCATATTATTTATTGATTTATTAAAAATCCGTTAAAGCTGAAGGTTTTTACTTTATACCCTCATCTGTGAAGATATTCAGCAATCTTAACATAATTGTCGAGGCTTTGACCAAAAACATTTGATCTTATAATAACTGAATAGGCCGTATAGCAGTTTCGGACTAATATCAGATTGTTCGATTTTGTCTACAAGAAACCCACAGATTTTCTGCTCAATCTAAACTGATAACTTTTGACTAAAATCCCTCGAACAACTTGAAGTCATCAACGACAGTTGACTTGTTAAGCAATTACGTTATTACTGTTTCGATTGTCTTCAATCGATCGCCGCTCACTTGTGGCCACAACTTCGTTTTCTTTATGAAAATGTTTGCCCAAAACCTTTGGGTGTTCGCAGCACCATAATCACCCGCGATTGCAATTCAATTTTGAGCAACGCAGACAACATTGACGAAGCAGTGTGTATGAAGGTGTTGCACTGGCTAAACCTCAGATTTAATTATGATGTTTTGACGAGTGTGTTATCGTCCAGGCCACAAAGGACGAAAAGCGTCCCGTGACCAATCTAGATCACTACGTATTGAACCCGTGTGATGAGTTTCCGTTAGACTATGCTCTCCGATCAGATAACAATTTAGATTCATGATAATTAATGCCGCGATAATACGTAATGTAGTCTGTAAATCGATGAACCCATGTGAGTCAGATCTGCTACGAGATCTCTGGCGTCACAAATCATCCGGCCCAGGTTTGATACCTCATATCGTTTCGAGAAGCTACTGATTGGCAGAATCGTTCACAGTACATTTTACTCTCTCTTTATCAAATGATCGTCTACCGAAAGCCTGGAAACAACCCACAATCACACCTATCTTCAAGTGTGGATGAAGAGATGACTCAGAAAAATATCAGCCAATAATGTTGCCTTCTGTGGCCTCTGCGCTTACTAGATGACTCTCTCCGGGAGAAGATTGATAATCTCGAACTCATCACCAAGATGCAACGTGGCTTTCGTAAGGAATACTCATGCATCACGAAGTTATTGATTGTTATGGCTTTTGGATGGAGGCTGCCAAAACAGGGTTGGCGGTAAATGTGGTTTATCTGGACTGTTCCAAAGCTTTTGAAATAACTAATCATTCCATCTCGCAACGGACAGTCAGTATTTATGACCTCGATGCACGCCTATTTTCGTAGCTCATGGGTTACTCAACTGAACGTAGGCTCAATTTATAAACAGCAGCGTCCTTCAAAAATCAATCCTAGGATCGTTGTTATTCATTCTGTTCGTTCTTAAACTATCCAGTATAGTCAAATCGAAGACATTGCTCCATACCTTTGACACAAAGCCCTGGCGATTTCTAGAGTACCTGGAAGATATGACACGCTTACAGAACAATTTAAACTGTTTAAACCAATGGTCCATGAAAAACTATTTGCCATTCAATGACAACAAGTGTAAAATCTTGCATACTCGCCATCAAAATTTTACTGACCACTACCTTGATGACACAAAGCTACTCGTGTAAGTATGCGAACGAGATCTAGGGACCACAATAGTAGGCCGCTTGTGTTTGTCTACAACCTGTGCTGCTATGACTAAAGGAGCACAAATAAACCCGAACCTGTCAGAAAGAACCTGTTGAACACTCCACACTGAAGTGTTTTCCACTATGTTTGCCCTCACAATCCGCCCACACCTGGAAACAAACATCTTAAAATAGACTGGACATTTACTGAAAGTGTTCAGAGATGAACCACTAGAAGAACTATGTGACTCAAGAAAATCCCCTACCTTGAATGACTACATGAGTTACAGACACCTCACAAGAAACCTTATTCTTATCTGAAACATACTGTACACCCCGGATTGTCTACTGGCACATCCCCTCCCACTAAATATGGATTAACGTTTAATAGGTCACTCGTGGTAACTGATTTATGGAACAGGTAGGTTACTCGGTAGACAACACTGCTTCACATTTAGGATCTGTTCACATTGGAGCGCATTGTCCCAATCCGTGGTCATGACCGAATCTATTCAGAGTTCTAAAATATTACTCGATGGGCACATACGTGAGAGACAACCGGTACTACAAGTTTCCTAACTGTTCTACTGGCTCAGTCTTACAAGCCATTAATTGCGTATGTCTGACTGAATGTTTTTTCAACGTTCGTTGCTGAAATGATTTCAGTCAGCAGCTTCATTGAATTTACATTTCTATTTAGTTCCCTCCACTTTTTCTCTATACCTATAAACCGTTTGACAAATTTTTTCACCGACTAGCACAGACATAGGAAGACACAAGTAAAGATCTTTCTCCCTTCTGTAACAACTGATGAACTCATTCCACCGGATTTAGCTCCTTCGAAAAACTACATTGCAGGCACGGGATAAGGATGATAGCTATCCGAAATGATACAGACAGTTTTGGGATCAAAAGATCTGGGGAAATTTGATACCATTATACAAAATAAACGCAATTCATGGTGCTTTTGATCAAGTTAGGAGAAGATACGGTCGTTCATGTGTATTCTCCCACATGGATCACTACGCTCGTGACTTTAATGGAAGAGGTTGATATGACTCCGAGAGTCCGTGACGGTTACCCACTGACGCTGAAGCTGAGAACATGAAGATACGAAACCACCAGAACTAGACCGGAAGGTTTAGATTCGCTGCACGAAATGCGTTATTTTCCGAAATCGAGTTTGTTAGTGTTTATTCTCAAGTTTTACTGACATGTGATTCGAAGCTGCTGACGATGATAAATAGGCCATGAAAAATCTTTCAGCGTATGTTCTCCCCGTGCAGAATGTGCGTTTCACCTGGAGTGATGCAAGCTACGACTGATTAGAGTCTTAATTAACTGTCTGAGGCCACTGGCGTGTCAAAGCTGAGTTAACCGCAAGACGAGGAATGATTATGGCCAGCAACTGTTAGAGGTGCTTCAATATTCTGTCGAGCCCAACGTGCTGACCAAACAGACAAAGTGCACCTTCCATAATGAGGAAGTGAAATTCTTTGAATTATCCTATGGACCTGATGGGTGGCGACCCTACTGTGGTCAATATCTGCCACTAATCAGTACGGAAGCGCTTAGGAATATTGTCTACTCTCTGATGGATGGGGCCGAATGGTGTCCACACAGGGCACTAGAGGTGCGACGAAATAAAATCCCTGTGAAATAGCCATAATAACGAGGACTGTTATGTAAGCCCGCACAACAGTAACTCTGTGTCTGAAAGCTGGGTTCCAGAGACGGAAAGCTACACGCCACGGCAAAGGCTGTATCCAGATTACTGTAGACTGTCTCACAGTGAGTAGAAGGCTTTGGTACTAGCCGATTCCTACTCCTGTATTGTGACAATGATGGATCATCTCACGTGATGAATGGAAACCACGGCAGATCAACAGGACGAATCAGTTACACCCGTCTTCATTGGTAATACTCCAAATTTTCGGAAGCTGTCACGGCCTGCATCTTGACGAAACGGCACTCTTCTCACTACTATGCAAAAGCACTTCACACCCAAAGACATACTCAGGTTTTGACGGCCGACAACTGATCGCACTTGTGTACCATGAAAATGAAAACCAGCTGTAACACTTTTGTCTAGATGTCGACTTGCCGTATAAAAACATCCGTTTTCCGATGGAACGGCGGGAAACCTTGTCTGAACCCTGAAGACTACTATCACTTCAGCCAAGCTATGAACTTGCCTGGCCTGGATGCATTCACTGATAACTTCCTTCTGCGATACCGGAATGCGACATCCCACATCCTTCATCTGATGTGTATCTAGCACACCCTTCATGATCGACCTGCGGTAGATGCACTCTTAGGAGTTCAACAGCCAATTCCACAGGTGTTCGTTTACGCCAACTATTACGTGTTTCTTCGCGCGACAATTGTGTGCTGTTACGCAATCATACCGACCATGTTAGATAACTTTAGATTGGGAGAAAACTGACAGTTGTTTTTTCGAGGGGAGGGACAAACAGCTGTCTAATAGAATAAGCAGTGACCAGCATTATGGTAGAGTAAGCCCTCGCAATAGCTACATTAGTTTTATTCATTTGAATGATCAAACGAAAGAGGTACACATATTTATTGCTTTTTCAATGAACTATCCTTTAGCTGGACATACAAACCATCTTTGTGTGAACACCAAGAATCTGCGATGTAATGATACCTCCGTGTTACGTAAAATCATCAAACCCGTTTGTTGTATTGTAATTCACTGTACGTAGTTAATGAATTATCCTGAATTGTTCTTAACTGTTTCATAGTTTACTGGTATAACAATTTAGTGAAGTCCTACGAAACTTGTGGTCGACGTAAACAATGTTTCGCCAATCTTATTTACTTTGTTCAAGTTCATTACAGAGAAGTGATGCTTCATGATACAAGCTTGCCTAATGCTTATCTATGGGTGGTAATCGCCCCACGAACGCCCCATACTCAAAATGACCGAAGACCAACTCAGTGTGTAGACACTAACAAGCACTACTAATGAGTTTCCATCAGAGACCGAAGCTCGAATGTCCTGTGTTAACACGAAAGCTGTCAATAAATGAGTGGTGTTCAGTTTATAGTAAACCGATTTTTTTCTCACCAGCCAGTGAATTTTCATACTACCACACAACTTATGTTGTTACGCGACTTATTACGACGTTCTAACTGTAACGCATGGAATTACGAGACTTCCTAACCTAGCTTGTGGACATACGTTTGGCACAGTAGGTTTGTTGGCATGATATAATTTTAGACTAAGGATTAGACTTCCCACTTTCGTTGCCAATTTGTTGATAGTCCTCGAAAGACAGACTGATACATTTATCGATTGTGACCGACATCTCACTCCAGGGTCCAAGTTGAGATAAATTAACAAATACAACTTGCCTACTCTAGACTAAGTCAGATGTGTGATGGGTAGCTTTTCGATCGTCAACAGACGGACGAAATTGATCGATCGGTTTCTATTCAAATTTGGGCAATGATAGTTATAGGGATAGAAATTGGACTGATGGACCAACGAACGAAGAAGTCAACGGGGGATCGAAGATAACAAGTTCGGACTAACGTTTGTCGATTAGGGCAACAGGAAAAAACGGTAAAGTTACTGTGACAAAAAAATAGTGCATTTCAGTACAAATAAAATTAGCACTGTATTAGATCACAATCATTTTTTCAGAGCTATCGTAAGCTTACAGAGATACCTATGACTAGTCTTTGAAAGTAGCCTATATCAAACTTTTGTTAAATATGAAATGAATTCAGTCGAATTACTTACACCACGTTTACCGGAACATTCGAACCGGCGTTGATATTGTCATTAATACGAGGGGGAGTCAAAAAGTAGTGCCAATGTTTTTCATTCTGGTGAAGTTTTTCATAAAATTACCCGAATTTTTTCCCAGTTATAAATGATTATATCATTTACGTTAGATAATAGTTTGTTTCTTACTTTTCATGTTTTACACTCACAAGGAAAATTCAAAATGGCTGTCCCCGTAGAGTTGCGTCAAAAACAAAGAGCAGTGATTGAATTGTTTGTTGCTGAGGAGGGAACCCCCATGAACATTCACAGACGATTAACAAATGTGTTTGAGGACAATACTGTAGATTATAGCAATGTATGCAGGTGGGTTCGTCGTTTGAAGGATGAAAAGGTGGGAACTATGAGCGTAGCCGATAAACTCCGTTCTGGCCGTCCATCCACGTCTGTCAATCCTGCCACTAAAGCAAAAGCAGATGCTGTGATCAAAGAAAGCAGGCGTATAACTTCTGATGATTTGGCAGAAAACCTTGGAGTGAGCCGTGGAAGTGCTTACAACATAGTCCAGTCACTTGACTTTTCAAAAGTGGGTGCCCGCTGTGAAAACCACGGTGAAGAAGTGGCTCAAAGAACAGACAAAACATTTTTACGAGGCTAGGATGCATGCGCTCATTCAAAGGTGGAACGTTGCTATTGAGCGTAACAGTGACTATGTTGAGAAGTAAGGATGTGATCCACAGAGGACCAGCTTTATTTTGATGTATAATACATGTTCCTGGGTTGGTAATTATACCTGACCCAAATAAAATGGCATTACTTTTTGACTCTCCCTCGTAAGTTCACCTGAGCTTATTAGGTGAATTCTGATTAGGTACAGTATAAGCCAAATTAACTATCCGTCTATTACTGACCGGAGATCAGGAATGGAAATTTCTACATGAGGGAAAAAAACTCTGAGGATGCTGATACGAAATAAATCCTGTTAATACGGATTTTCATATCTGAATTAAAAAATTTCCTCGACTTTTCCAAACCACGTGCACTTTTGACTAAATCAAACTCTTCATGTCCCTTGGTGATCTTTCACGGTTATCACGAATCTCTCGTTGACCTTCCCAATTCAAATAATGTTTACTACGCATGACCTTTCCAGTCTTGACGATGTGTAATTTGCTTGCGCACCGACATGAGGTTCCAAGACATCATCATACGAACTCCTCCTGGCCTGTCCCCACCTACCTTCCTTCCGCTGTGTTGTTTTTCTATTGTCTGGTTTATATGTAGTTGATCCGCATATATGCCTCGTCCAGAAACTTCGACTAGCCAGCTTCGCATTTGATTGCTAGCCTTAACCGAGAGTTATCTTGTTGCTTGTACCTTGGACCCATAGAGTCCACTTGTTGTTATGTTCCCTGTGAACGGGAATAATTGAAGTTCATTGAACACTTATTTCATTGATTATGTTGGTACTAGTACCGTTGTAACCGATCCGACATTTTTTACCTTTGGGATCCGATTTTCTTAGGCACCATTCGGGGGTCTAAGGATAACGTTGTTATCCTGATTGTATCTGATCGTTTTATTGATTACGCTTGAATTTTACAGCCATTTTTCGTTTCCTTTTTTACCTTTTTTCTTCTACATGCCTTTTTCAGCAAGTTCAGTTTGATGGAATCTGCAGACAATAGTACTTTACAAAGTATAACAGATCACTCACAATCACATTGTACTTCATGGATAGTTTCGTCCGATATTTTTCACCATCGTTATGTCAACATATACTCCTCACATCTGACAGATTCTTAGATACGTCGTTTTCGTTGAGTATGGGCCATCGACTCGCCTGTTTTTTGTCAGTTCCGTAAACGGAAACTCATAACCCCGTTGTGATTATGTAAGTCCTAATCGAGGGGCCATTGACTGGAATTGTCAGGAAAGTTACTGTTTCTCCTATCGAGACGATCGGACAAATTGATCATTACTCACAAGCGAAAGTGTCTGGACGTTCATAATAGCGCAGTGGTAAACACGGTTGCCTCATGAAAAGCTTGGCTGGAGTTCTAGTCCAGACCGTGACAAGGATATGCACTAATGACGAGCTGTTCTAATGTGAGTGAAACTCGAGTCCAGTACTTCTGTTGTTCGAAAGGGTTCGATTGGAAAGTCTATGGGAATGCGACAGCTGCGATCAATTGTGGGTGATATTCAGTGTGCATTATGTAAAGTATTTTGCCATCTGTTAGTTAGCTTCGACCTGAAGCGGTCCACTCAAATTCTTTCCATATTTATTTAGATTTTAGGTTTAAAGTTTTTTGTGTAAAGGTACTACTATCAACAACAATGATTGTGAAGTTGATTGTGAAATTTGTACTCGACTGTATGATGT
>JTDE01000966.1:68567-94567 GCA_014338405.1 Paragonimus skrjabini miyazakii
GGCGAGGAGCTCAAAGCAGACATTCCTTTTCGAAACGAGCACAGATTCCGGGGTCATCCACTCAAGATTCTCACACAACGATCAGGGCGACTTCATGCCGCATTTCGACTGTCACGGGGGGCTGTCAATAGTTGAGATGCGCTAACAGCGCAGTTGGTGCTAGCACCCAATGATGTGGTCTTTAAGTGGCACCTAGATGTACATATGATGGTGCGCTGGAAGAAGGAGGATAGTTAACGCCTGCTTACTCCGGTGTCGAGACGTTCAGTGAAGAGGCTCACACAGTCGGAGACTCCTGCCTTCTATCAGTGAACAATAAGCAACGAACAATGGAGACGTATACTTCCAGCAACATTTGTAAATATGAGAAGCATTCAGCTCTAACCTGCCTTGAGATCGGCAGCAACTACCAAGAAAAGCGAGTTCACACCCACTGGACGACACTCAGAAACTCGTCAGGTGAACCTCGGGGCAGATCTTCGAGTACATTATACAGTAATTATAAAAATGTAGACAGAGTAAACTTGAAGATCAGAGTAATGGATGATTAAAGGGGTTATACTGTCGTTAATCATCGCAAGCTCAAATTTTGCCTCATTTATTTTGATGATCTGGAGTACAACAGAAGCAACGTATAAAACTGTGATGCACTACTCATCTTACAATGTCAGCTTTTTTTTGTCTGCATGTCAGTGGTGTGAGATCACTTATCTTGTAGATTCTATATTTTCGATCGAATTGCGGTTAAGTGGGAGCGTGGCCAAGTTTCAAGGTATCCGTCTCTTGCCCTCACATCGTTTGAGCAAATCAGAGTGCCACATTGTTGTTATAACGGTTATAACCGTTGAGCGCCCACCCACACAAAACTTCGATGAAGCAATCAACATTCAGAAGGAAATTCCGTCTTCAACAGAACGGACTTTTGAAATTAAACTCCCGGGGAGTCCACCATTGCAGGCTGACACACACCGAGTCCGTTTTACGAAGTGCCGTGACAGAGCGAAGCGTCTGTTGCAAAGCACGTGCGTCGACGCATCCGTCGTGTATGTGGACGCATACATCTGACAGTTTGATCTCTTGCTCGGCGATATGGTTTCGCAGACTAATGGCGACAGCTTATCGGACATCTGAGCAATGCATGCAGCCAAGTTTTGCTAGTCAAATTGCTGACTAAACTCAAGGTACAAGTTGGTCGGGTTCGGTCACCTTAACGTCCAAACGCACAGCCGTTGAAGTTCGTGGACCAAGTGTTGCATTAGACCGACTGAACAGACCGATATGAACAAATTCGCGCGGCGTGAGTTGCTAGTACAATCTACCTAGGTTGTTTGGGTAAATCAGCCATTCACTTGATGTGACGTGGTGTTACACGACTAATATACCTGTGCTAGTAAATTAAGAGCACGTCTGCCTGAGGACGGGTCGATGAATGGTTGGAGGCGTTACGTAAAACTAAAGCAAGTCCAACCGATATCACGCTCCATGCACTTTGAGAGATGAAGAGTCGGTACGTTTGCAAACGGATACGGGCTTCCAGCTCAGTTAGAATTATTACTAATAAAAATTCATGGAAACAGGACTGTCCATGACGAAAATCAAAAATGTCCTCCCCGGAGTCATTATGCCGACTACTTGAAGTCTATTAACATCCGTGAGTAGGGCGGTATTGCAAACGGTGTAATTCTAAGACTTCAACTTGAAATTCCCTAATTGAATCTAATCAACTCTCTATTTCAAGTATTATACTTGAGAAGGTGGGTCGTGTCACCCACTTGGGTTACACTGCCTTGTTTGTTCGTGTTAAGGCTGGGAAGCTCGAATTATCTTTCCAACTCTGTCTTATCTGTGGCATCAGGAAGGCAATCGGTTGTCCCTGAAACGCTGATGTGTGTTACCTGCGTGGGACCATTAATGTATCGTCTCTTTCTAATGTTCGGAACCAAGAACAGCACTTTTTGCTGGGGTGCAATCTAGTATTTCTTCTTGTATTTTCCCAAGGTTACTCCAATACCTACATCCGCACCTCCGTGTGACTACGCACGAGTAGTATAGTGTGATCATTTATCCTTTCTGTATTGATGAAGGGCGATGGTATATGTACCCGAAACTGAAGTGCTAACAAGTCCGACATCTAGTCTGCCTAATAAAAGTCTAAATTATATGTCTACTGCAGTACAGTTCGCGTACGAAATGAATTGCCTCTTTGTCTTATCCGGTTCAGACAACTCTCGTGTTGAATAAAACAGTCAGAAAACGAAAACTGGTAGATGCAAGCATTTCGTATTGACCCATCAGTATCAAATTTACAATAATATGAAACGGTTTTTTTATATCGAACAGATAGGGGGGTAGGGTGGATAATCAATAAGCAGGTTAAGATAGGTCACTAAGTCCAGGGAAGGGTCAAGTTTACGAGCAACTGTTTCTGAACACACAGGGTCGGCTTCAGTAGATTGATTGCGACAGCTTCAGCCAACCGCAAGAATATTGGATTCGAGTGACGTAATAGGATTCTGTTTGTGCAATTATTTGAAAAATACATTCTTTTCATATCGAATGTGCTAAATTTCTCTGGTGACTGTGGTGCACTTAACATCTGCCTTTGACTATGGTTACTGGATTGAAAAATTGTAACGCTGACCTCCAGTTGTTGAAATCTGGTAGTTCAAGATTATTGGGAACCGAGAAGCCAGAGCAAATCAAATCAAATCCAGTACATAACTGAAGTGAACAAGTAATCGTGATAGTAATAGGGCTCTAAATAAACCACTTCTTTACCACTCACTTACTAAGTACCCATTTGAGTGAACTTGATCAAGAAAAGCGACGTCTGTTTGCTCAGCTGTATTTCACTGGGTTCACGTCTATCTGACTGTTGCATACGGCTGATTGGCAAATATTCGGCTCATACCTTTTCCATTCATAAACACGAAGTTTACCCTAAAGTACTTACCGCCGATAGCTTTGTGTAGTTCTTTGTTTTTCGTGCAACTAAACCTTCACCTACTTGAACCCTGAGTTTCTCTTTGTTTATCTGCCTATTAAGCAGACTTTCTCGTGTTGAACTGGGTAAAGTAATGGACATATTGTCGTAAGTTTACTCGTTTTCGTTTACCATTAAGTCGATCCACTGAAGATCCTCATCAGTCGGTATGTAGATCAGAGCAAGCTTCATAGAGAGCTCATAGAGAGCACATAGAGTGATGGATGATCAAATCAGAGGCACGATTATTGCAACAATCAGTAAAGTATCTCGGTGCGATGGGGAGATATGGTCATAGCCCATAGTGGGTCGATTGCGGACAACATGGACGATCGAACGAGCCATCAGCGAACGAAATCAGACCCACGGGTGAGAAATGGCAAGCAAAAAACTCACGACTGAAAGTCACGGCCACACGCATGCGACGTGCAAGTGGAAATCGTCGTTACATTGTGGACTGGCATTCCGATCCATAAACACGAGTACGCGCGTGGTACAACAACAGGCGAATTGGAAAATAAAGACTGTGCTTTATTGAACAAACTTTCTGTCCCAGTAGTATGTTCAATTTTATGGGAGATCATCGAGACGAACCCGCTGACTGCAGGCTAGTTGTCTTTTCTCTTGTTCAGAAAGTGTCGAGAGGCATAATCAACGACAAGTTGAAGGTTTACACCGTTCATCGTAAGTTATTACGTGTTAGCCAGCACAAATTTCGAAATGGCTATTCATGCTCATCAAACCAACTTGAATTCAGGAAACAGTGGATCAAAACCACTGATGAAGGTAGGCCATTTGACGTTAACTTTCTGGATCATCCAATTTTTCGACCTAGTCCCTTACGCGATTCTGTGTATGAAATTTTATCAGTATAGTATGGATGGTGCTTTACTTCTTTGGCTCACAGGTGCTTTGGAAAATCAATGTTTTACTATTAGGGTTGCTGATGTATTCTCTGACAAACACACTGTAACTAGCTGGGTGTCTTAGGGTTACAGTCTAGGCTGTCCGTTGTTACTATTTTACTCTCCTGAATTTAAATTGCTGGTAATCTCCCTGGTACTGTTATGCATTGATGACACGAAAATGTGGTGAGTAGTGGATGGTATTACTGACAGTTTGCATCTCCCGGCTACACCCCTCATCGACTTTCAACTAATCACTCCAATCACCTTACCTGAAGACTGGTCGTTCGCCGGTTACTTTATAGGGGGCAAAACGCTAGCTACCATCGCCTGAGAGCAAGATTTGGGAGCGATTGCTTCAGAAAATGTCAGTCTGTTTCGTAACTGCAGTATGAGTACGTAGAAAGCTAACATGACGTTTTAGGATACTGATTCAGTTGCTTGGGACATTTTAGCCAAAAAGTTTTCCTTAAATGTTCAACCCACCGGGACATTCCCGTTGTTTTGATCGTTCCTTGTGGAGGACAGCTGTCTGATCGATAGAATAAGACGTAGGGCAAGGAAGAGTGGTTTATCACCTCGTTCCTATTCTTATTTAGTACGATTACCTATTATATAAACATCAGAAACGATCATGTTTTAACTTGGGAGATGTTGAAACAGTCGTCGTACCCTATGAGGTACATTCTTACGTATAGCATTATTCAATGCTCACGCAATCACTCGCTAAAGCTGAGACTCATAGTGTGCCGCCAACAACATAACTTATCTTGTCTCACTGTTAAAGTATGCCCTAACCTGTCATGATGGCGCCATCAATAGTTGACTTTAAGCGCAAGCTTGATGGATACATTCGTCATACTAATCCGACTTGCCAATCAACTGGTCCATCGGGACAAATTTGACATGATGTGAAACTTCTACGCTGATAGTTATTGAGATGCGCCTGCTTCATGTTTGGTTGTAATGTTCACTTCTCTTCCTATATGGTAATTATCTTTGTTTTTTATTCAAGATTCTATAATTCTCAACATTCCTGCTTTCGTTTTGTTCCCAATCTCATTACTCCGTTCTATTTTATTTTCGTCCAATACAGGAGAAGATGTATACAGAAACGTTGCAATTTTTCTCTGATCTGTAAAATTCCGATGGCTACAATAATCCATTGATCATTACCTACTTTTCACACCGCTCACGTGCATTTTTGACGATAAAATGTGTCTTTTTTTTCAGAGGAGGTGTCTGTTCTTTGTTCATTCACAAAGTGAAAGTAAACGTTCATTCTTAAATCAACAGTCAACCGTGAACAGTTTGGTCCTTGTTTGAACGCATCACAAGGACGAACGGATGGACTGAAATTTTTACCCCGGCGGCCGATATCAGTTTTAACAGGTCTTTAGGTACATCATGTCCAGTCAGTCAAATGACATTTAAAAACGTGCGAATTATTGTGCTTTGCATATGCTGGGATGAAGAAAAATTATATTGGTCTGGATAAACGTATCAATTCGGAACTCAGCATTACCGGTCACGTCATGTCAAATCATATCAATCCAACCCGGTATGTCCAGATCAGCTCAGGTCAGACCGGATCAGGTCATGTTGGAACATGCAAAATAAATTGTAAAATGGCCTGAGATTGAGCCATGTTGGAACAGTCCAAAAAAGTTTTCACCATCAAAAATCGAACGACAGTGAAAACCAACACTCACTGTGTTAACCTCTGTATACTGCTGTCGACTCTAGAAAATAGAATGTGCAGAGAAAGCACGTCTAGCGGGCAAGACACGGAAGGAGTTGCGATTTTAGCCCCGAGACGGATATTACAAAATGGATAGCTCGACTTAAACTAGAGTAGGTAAAAAGCCCAAAATCATCCAAAATGTACAACGGAATCTGTCTATTAAAAATATTATTTATTATAGTCGCTACAGCCAAGTATGGCCAAGCAATCAAACCCTTAATGATAAAGATCCTGGATTGTTTCGTTTGTTTTGGCTACCGAATTCTGTGTTCTTTCCTTCTGAAGATATTGAACCAGATTTCGAGACCTGCCAGTTCTTAGAAAATTAGGTTCAAAAAAAGTGTAGCTATCATTTTTCACAGTTTACTTCTGTGAAACGAGATTGATCATCCTGTTACAGATCACACGACTACACCAGGAACCAAATCGGGTCTTCAGTGTGATCAATGTTACGTTGTTCTCACTAATGTGAAAGCACGCTCCGGAAAACCACTCCAGAAAGTGAGCATTAGGGAAACGATAGCAAATCAAACTAAAACCGATTTTTTACTATTTTTGCCACAATTCTTGTCAACACATGTGCTGAATAACGTGTAAGAAAAGATGAGTCTTCAAAATAAGCACTGTGAATAGATTTGCCATCTCCCTGGAAATTTTTTTTGGTCACGAATACAAATGATCGAGAAGTGTTAGCGTAATGGGATTGAACTGGGGCGGCCTGCTGATTGGGTAAGGTTCAACCAATCAGAATTCGTGCACACGCTGTTGCAGACGGAATTACGGTGGATCAACGCCAATCAATCGGAAACGACGATCACCTGCTGCACCGAATCTGTTTGTAAGACGTGAAGACTAAAAGAAGTTCTCTGAATGCGTGTCAGATTTTAACAACTTTGTCCGGCGCAAGGTCGCGGAACGTGGCGACGAACTGGCCAATCAGAACGCAAAAAGCCTCGTTACCCAATGGAAATCGTAAATACTGTTGTTCCTCTATAAAAAGGGTGCTCCTTTTTTCCAATAAACTGATATTACTTAGTGTCGCTCAGACTAATGTTGTTCTGGTTTTCTCGTTCAATAATTGAAAAGCTGTCAGGATCAAAATTAGGTAGTCAAACTACGCAACAACAATCTTCATCAAAACACTGGGTTGCATTCCTGAACACAGTGGAACCGCAATCCTGTCCAGCCTCTCGTAACGGAACAGATGAGTAGCGGAAGTGTACGATTGATTCCATATTTAATCTTAGACAGTTAACAGATTATTGTCTGTTGCCATGACCTTCGGACTCTCAGTGGTGATCTACTAAACCGACATTCGAACTGATCGATCTGTAGGATCGTTTTGCGTTCAGCAACTTAGTGTGCAACCAATCCATTCCTTTTCAACCACTTCTCTCCATGCACCACTCTTGTGTTGGGAAGTGAAATCGTGCTTTCTGGTTGCTCATCAAAATTACCTACTTCTACAAGCTGAACATAAGACGACCCAGAGAACGTAGCCAGAATTATTTAAGGTTGACTTATTGGGCAAAAAATGGATTGTAATGAGTTTGGGCTGAAGCGGTTTCTTGATTGGAGAAGGTTCAGCCAATCAGCGTTCGCGCACAAGCTGCTACGGACGGAATTATGGTCAAACTGGTGCCAACCAAGCACAGACAGCGATCGGCTGCTGTTGACTGCGTATCTGTCCCAAATAAACGAGTTGCTAGATGCAAGTTCGTGTAACAATACAGTAACTGTTGTGATCGCAAAGGACGCTTGGCCTGCAAATTCGTTTATTGCCCGAACTCCTGTACAAGTTGTTAAACATGGGACTACAAACACGAACACTCATTTGCACGGCTGACGTGCATTCACATACACTGGGTGGCCGTACGTTGTCATTAACCCTACTGCTCACAACGAAACTGTCTGTTGTACAACAGCAACAAACTGGCCAATCAAAACTCGAGAACATCTGTCGGTTAATATCGACTGTTGTTCCTCTATAAAAAGATGCTGTTTTTCCAATAAATTGAGGTTGCTTAGTTAAGCTCAGATTTCTGTTCTGATTTCCTCTCGATTGGATAGTGCAGGAAGCGACGTGCATAACTACAACTTTTCCATCCTTGATCAACATCAATCCAAAATATCAGTGGACTCAACTTTTACGAACTTCAAAAGAATTAGAATATGATTTTATCGTGGAGCTTGAGTCACTTGTAGGTATCACACTTCTAGACTGAATGTGACGTTACAAAGAAAAATATACCGTAAGTTAACTTGAATTGAGGATTGTACGGATTTTTACAGAATTTGTACAATTTATACAGAAAGTAGACTTTGTTCATTTCATTGAAGAAAGAACCTCGACAATTCACTTTAAAGGAACAAAGGCAGTTGATATCCACTGAAAAACGTCTCACCCACAGGTGAAAAGTGAATAGCATATAATTGGACAAACCATATACCGTTGAAAACTAGCCTCTCTGTATTCATTTGTCTTTTATAGGCAACAGTACCTCTGGAACTGTGAACAAGAGGTCAAGCGGAAAGCTTAGCGAAACCTACTTATTAGCGGAATTGGACGTTCAGTTCACTTTCCTGTGAAACAAATAGATCCCTGATGAGTAGTCGGGGATTTGGTTTATTTCAAGTTGAACATCACCCACAATTGATCGCAGCGTTCACATATGATAATTCGGTCGTACCTAACGTGAGGTCAATGGCGCAGTGGTAAACACGGTTGCCTCATGAACAACATGTCCGTGGTTCTAGTCCCGGCGGTGGCGATGATATGCACTACTGACGAGCTCTAATGAGAGCGAAACTCGAGTCTAGTGCTTCTTTTCGAAAGGGGCCGACTGGAAAGTCTATGGGGATGCGACAGCTGCGATCAATTGTGGGTGATGCTCAACTTGAAAATTAACCAAATCCCCGACTACTCATCAGTAATCTAAAATATCGCCTAGCAGGTTTAATGAGATCGGAGATCTCGACCTGTCTAGGAAGTCCTAATCGCGGGGTTATCGATTGGAGTTAACAGACAGTAACTGTGTCTCCATTTCGAGACGATCGGGCAACCTGATCATTACTCACAAGCGAAAGTGGTTGAGCGTTCACATATGATAATTCGGTCGTACCTAACGTGAGGTCAATGGCGCAGTGGTAAACACGGTTGCCTCATGAACAACATGTCCGTGGTTCAAGTCCCGGCGGTGGCGATGATATGCACTACTGACGAGCTCTAATGAGAGCGAAACTCGAGTCTAGTGCTTCTGTTGTTCGGAAGGGGCCGACTGGAAAGTCTATGGGGATGCGACAGCCGCGATCAATTGTGGGTGATGTTCAACCCACAAATAGATCCCTTCAAAAGCTTAAACAAAACAGTTAGAATACGAAAGCTAGTAGATGCAAGCATTTCGTGTTGACTCGTCACTTCCGAATTTACAATAACATGGGTTGTAAATTTGGGACTGATGAGTCAATATGAAATGCTAGTTTTCATATTCTAACTGTTTTGTTTAATTTCTTTTACCAAGTTTAGATCCCCAAGTGAGGGATACATTTTGTTCATGTTGCTTTCCGCTGCTTTTACTCGCTCCTTTGTTCCGATGGGGTGAACTATGTAGATAACAGGCCTTGGCGTTTACTTGAAAACACTCATGAGCATCATCAATTATGGCTTTTCAAAAGTTCATCCTTGATCAATGCGTACTTACTGGACTCTAACCATTTAATCTATCTCGCAGATTCATTTTGGTCGATCCATCGAGTCTGCAGTGTACAATCAAGGCAGGTCAAAGGTCACTTGACAATCGTAGGAACAACTAGCAATAACTTGCTCTCTCTCTCTCACTAAGTACTCCAATCGTCTTGACTTTTTAAACACCATTTGGTTATAGATTACCTAGCTGAAGCATTAGCATCGTTCACTGTGTTGTTAGTTAATCGAAACGTGAGGCTGTCGACATTCAAGGAAGTTGTGCTGCGCCCAAAAAACCCTGATGCACTCAGTAATGTTCCAACGAGAATGTAAACCTGTTAGTCCATGATTTGTGACAATTCATCCCATCACATTCGCTATTTTCCCCACTAACCGAACACTTGTTCTCACTACCTCGCCCACTCCGTTTTGTTTAATTGAACTAATGTATCATTAAAGGTTCGCAGCGCGAGTAGCCATTCTTGTCCTGGTCTACCGGCGTTACGGCTTATCTTTGACCTCGCTGGTCCTGTTGCGAAACTATTGATTTTTCTGAACGAGACTATCGTCGCGAACGGTTGAGGTTTCCTTTTTGTAATTACTGATGCACTTCTTTAATAGTATCGTAGAAATTGTTGGATCCAATCTTGTTTTCAATATGGGGATCCGTTTTGGGGTTACGCGTAACTCAACGATCAGACGTGGATCGTTACAGAGAGTGATCCCGATTTCGTTAGCAGGCGTCATGTTTGACTGTCGTTCTAGTTGCTATGCCCTTTTTGTATGTACCCAATGATCTCACGTATGCGACTGATGAGAATAATTAAAATGTTGACACCTCACAACGTTTGTACTTGCACTGGTGATGAATTCTGTCAAAACGTTAAATCTCCTAAGGTCTTGTGCTTATGTCTTGATTGAACAGATTGCGTCGTCATGGTTATTAATTCAGCAGTCTTATCTTACACAATCGACTTGCTGGTTGTTACGTAATTAGGTTTCAACACCTGATTGCTGTGATATTGATGACAGATCCTTTGATTCATTAGACTAAACGTCAACCCACTTGAAATTTTAAGGATAATTACCTGTGAATGATGTTCAGGCTTCCCGATTGTCTGGAGAAGAGGTACAGTAGCTGCCATTTTGATGATATTCGACAGACTCTCGTTCACACCTTCACGTGCTACGGAACATAGCTCCTTATTTCTCCTCCGTTGTGAGAGAATTTGGGTTGCTTTGATAGAAGAACGAACGGCAGTTATTGATTTCCAAGGGTGATGCGGAAACTGGACGAACCATTATACAAATGTATCAAACAATATGAACAAAATTCGTCAGATATCTATATGTAAACGAAATGTTAATTAGGAAGTAAGCATTTGAATTTTCTGCTCACAGATTGTACACACTGTGCACATTCAGTGCTCGTATCATTTAGTTGCCACTGGACAGTATCGACTTTGTGCAGTTATGCAATCAAAACTGATAGGTGGGATGCTGTATGATACAAATATTCAGTCGAAACTAAACGCTGGTAGTGGCTTAGCTGTGCACAGCCGTGTGATCATGGTATCTTACATGTCGTAACAATTCAATGGAGTGTATATATAACGTAAGCGTCATCAAACGGGTATTGGTGGTGATTTAGCAACGGCTAGGATGAAACCTATGAGACATTTTCGTCGTGAAGTAGGCAGCCGATCTTATCCTACCTGTTAACTGTTCTCCCGTAAATTTTGCTTTCAGATTGGTAACTTGGACTTATTACTGTTGTAATCAGCCTGACGATGAATAACCGAAATCGATCCTGTTGATGGCTAGACGAAGCAATTGATTCATTCAAATTACGTCTGCGTTTACAACAATCAAGGATGATAAAGCAACGTTGTAACGTGAAAGATCTCAACAAACAAAAAGAATCCGAAAAACTCTCCGCCTAATTTGTGATAAGACGAACGGACAATGCAATAAACAGTTTAATTCAGTTATACAAACACATTCCCCTTATGGCATAATGAACAGTTTATATTAACACTGAGTAGTAAAGTTGGTTAGAAAAATCTAGTGATAGATATGCTATACAACGGGAAAAGTTAACGACTGGCGTTGATAAGCCTTAAAAAAAACTTCAGAGGCAATATTTTGTGGCATCTAGATATTTTGATTTACAAAAACGGTATACTGACGTATCATCGAAGTCTACAAATTGTGGAGCGGGTAGTAATGATTATGATGGTAAACCCCAAACATTTATAAGAAGGATTGAAGATACAATGAATGAGCAATACGACCAATGTCGAGGAACGCAAGCGTATACAAACTCTACGACTCACTTCTGAATAGATATCAGTGACATCAGTCATTTTAATGAATGCATATATGAATGTATATGGACTTATCACTTCAAACCGGAAAGAAAAAAACATAGATAAATACATAGTAGTAAAGGAGAAATCGGACTCCGTTTATGTGAATATTTAGATGAGACCCAACTGTGAAAAGTCAGGGCTTCGGCTGGATTCGAACCAGCGACAGAAACACCATGCCTCAACGCGGCAAGCGCTCTACCAGCTGAGCTACGAAGCCACGCCAGGAGCTCGGAAACTCCACATTTGGACTCGGTTATCCACCCGTTCCACTGTCTCATATGGAATCCACCAAATGATCCAGGGGATCAGCTGCTCAGGCAGGATTTCTCAACCAGTTCACGCTGGAATCCACCAACGCCACTGTTGAGCATATATACAACCGAAGCCCTGACTTTTCACAGTTGGGTCTCATCTAAATTTCTAAATCTGCCAATCTACTTTTTATGTGAATAGTTGAAGAACTAGGAATACAGCCAGTCAGTCAAGTAAGTGATGGAAATGAGCCATCCTGACAGTTATAGGGAGTTTGACACATTGAGCCAGTTCTTCAAGATGGCATGAATACAAACACTGCAAAATACAAGCATTTCGTCATCAATCAATTACATAAAACATTCATTTATATGGGCGATAAAGGGAAATGAACGAACGTCACGTAGGTTCAATCAGGGTTGAGTAAACGGTTTCACTGCCACAGTAACGAAATTGATTGCTTCAGTAACTTTTGCCAACAGAGGGCCGGGGCGTAACGTTTGATTAACATCACCTAGGAAAACCGTAAAATTTTAGAGTTGCGATTGCGTAATAGGATCATAAACGAAGTGACTGAGTCAACCACATAACCTCGGCAGTAATTACACTTCTTTCCATTTGCGCCCGTGATTTGCAAACGTAATTTAGAGCAAACGCTTTTCATGGGGTAATGAAATTGAGCATTACCGACCGCCTAAAGTCTGAAGAGGTGCTCTTAAGGAATGTTCTGCTCCCGAACGGGTATCGGGTTAGATTTGTTTAATTTAATTGCAAGAAACGGGCGGTTAACTCCCAACCACAATCGCTGTCGAAGAACCAGTGTTGTGATCCAAGAACGCGGATGGCACAAGGGTTGTTTTTTCGACAAAGCAACACATGGGTTAAGCATTTAAACAAGACCTGAAACAAAACCACTCGTTTGCACGCGGTATTCGGCCGCAGACCGTTTCGGCTGCCGCAGACGTCAATGCTCAGTTCCATTAAGTATCAGGGACCAATATGGACGATGCTGCACTCTGATGTTCTTTCCTGCACTTTTCCTGCGGCTTGTACGATGTCAAAATGTAAGCTCCGGTCCTATTACTGAATAGCAGTGGTATGAGTAGTATGTTACGATCGCTCAACTTCACAGCACCAGGTCTTTATTAGCCTTCCTTACACAGGACACCATAATATTACCGATATAAATCGAAAGTTGAAATTTGCCATTAATCGCACATATCGCCCGGCGGAATTGCGTTTGTTATTTTCCATCCGCAGGACTAGTCTCTACTGTCCTTATCGTTCTTTCTCGGAAATCGTTACCCCTCATGTCGTCTACCAGCTCACCTACCGTTGCGGTGACTCCCATTGGCAGAAGTGACCGAGATTTCCGAAATAGGATGGTGCAGCACATCTCCAAGTGGCTAGCGCAGACAATGACTCAATGTGGGTCAGGATACTAACCCGAACAGATATCCGGTGCCTTCGATCACGAAACACAATCGCAACAGGTCGTGTGGTTAACCCGTCACTTCGTTCATAATCCTGTTGCGCAACCGCAACCCCAACATTTTGGGGTTTTTCGAGGTGTTGTTAATCAAGTGTCAAACTCCGGCCCTCTGCTGGCGAGAGGTACTGACGCAATCAATTTCGTTACCGAGACAGTGAAATCGCTTACTCAACCCTGATTGCACCTATGTGACGTTCGTCCATTTCACTTTGTCGCCGTGTGATAAGCCCATATAACTGAATGTTTTATGCAATCGACTGATGAGAATAAACGAAATGCTTGCATCTAGTCAGAGGAGATTAGAGATGCCTCTCTATGTAATGTCATCTGCAGATTTTGTTTAACATACATATTGCTGCCGAAGACGTGAGAAATGAAAAGACTGCGCCCTGCAAGACGCCACTGTTGCTGAGCAGGAGGTTAATCGTTACGACTTATGAACTACTAATGATTCATCACATATCTATAGGGGGAAATAGAAATCGTGGGCTTTACATTTCAAGATTCGAGACATGACGACAACCAGTGGTTGTTTAGTCCACTGAGCGAGTAATTGTAGCTCAATTTACATAGGCAAACACCCTGGCTTTTGGCATAAGAAAATATATATATAACGTACAGAAGTAGAAAAAACATCAGGACAAGAAAGAGAGGTTTATTAAACAACCTCTTCACCGTCAAGCTGAGAATCATGCGGGGAATTTTTAAAAAAGGTTTTCAGGGATACGGAATGAAGAAGTCAGGTTTAGTGGGCAGCGGTTGTTCTAACTTGATCAACACAAACATTTGAAAACATTTTTCTTCATCCACACGTACGTTTTGTCCGATCTACTTCGAATATATGAATTGAATCCAAGTTTGTCCCCTGTTAAGCTAACTAGTAATGTAGTCTTTGTTCGGACCTAGAGTAAAGTTCGGGCTCTTACGCTTGTGGGGATAGCAAGCTTATTACCATTCACTTATCGTCTAATTAGGTATCAGCACATATTCACGTCAACAAGTTCAACTACAATCGCCTATGTGTTAAGCTGGGGCGCCTCGATCCTCTCGGCGAGAGAAACGGCAATCGTCATGTTCACCAGACAATCTCGTTATCAAGCCTTCAAATAACCAATGGGCCTCACCCCTTCACATGGTTCCAACAAAATGACAGGTGACTGGCGTTCATGTGATGACTACCATCACCGTCCCAGATCGATACCCTATCCCTTACACTTACGACTTCACAATCGGGTTGAACAGGAAGACTATCTTCTCCAAGTTAAATTTGATTCGAGCCTACCATCAAATCCCGTGGCCCCAGAGGACGTTCCAAAGCTCTATGGATTCGTTCACGAGCCATTTGGTTTACGTAACGCCGCACAAACTTTCCAAAGGTTCATGAACCAAGTGCTTCGTGGTCTCGATTTATATTGATGACGTCTTAGTCGTGAATGAAGACACTCGAGGGCATGAGTTACGTCTTCGAAAGCTTTCTGAACGTTTTATTCAATACGGTGTGATAAAAAACCCTACGAAATGAATTTTCGGAGTTACCGCCATAGATTTTATTGGACATCGAATTGACAGTAACGGCATCTAACCTTTTTCCGAAAAAATAGTACTGTTAAGCACTGTCCCCAGCCACAGTCACTAAAAAGTCTCCGACGCCTTTTAGGCACTGTCAGTTATTATTGTCGCTTTATCCTACGGTGTTCAAAGCTTTTAAACCTCCTCACGGAGATTTCAAAAACCAAACCTAAACACTTTCTTCTGTTCCCTGAGGCTAACACTGTGTTTCTTGTGGTCAAGAAGCTTTGTCCCGAGCAGCCGCATTAAGGCATTGTAGGGTGGATGAACACTTGCTGCTAATTTTGAAGACTGACGCATTCCAGTCAGCTGTTGGCGCTGTTTTACAGCAGAACGTGAATGCTGAAATCCAGCCTTTGTCCTTTTCCCCCCCAAAACTCCTACCAGTGCAAACGCCTTACAGTACCTTTGTTCGTGAGTTACTGGCCACTGATTTGGATTTAAAATCCAGGTTCAGTCCGGCTCAACGTAATGTTAACAGAGCAGCGGCCAGCACGATCTATTCATAAGAATGACATACGGAAGTCTTCTCCAAGTCCAGACACGCATACATAAAACTAACAAACTCACACTGGGGCGAAACGTAGGTAATAGTTTTTTCATACTTGAGTACTATAAAAACATATATGAATTGTTAACCTGCTAACAAACCTGAGCGTCCTCCCTATCGGCCCCTTACACCCAACAGCCGCATCCAGGATCAATACTGGAGAGGTTCTCAAAATAAAAGTTACGCCACCCACTGAACCTAAGACGCTAGCAGACTTTACTAACAGTAAGTTACCAGGTCCTATTCTGGTTTTATAAATGACACTTAAATAGTGTGCCGAGGAGGGTGATTTATTCAATCGATTTCTGCGTGCGTGTGGACCTTCGAAGAGGTGAAAAGTCTAAATTGCCTATTGTTTATCGGCTAAAATCGATCAGCTCACGAGTGAAACGAAGCGTAACAATTGAGGAAAGTAATTCAGATGCCTTCCTGCAACCCTGTAACCTTGACCCCGTTGTCTAGTGGCTATTTATCTGAACTATAATCTGCTGCTTATTCGCAGGTCGTGGGCTCGATTCCCCGGCTTGTATGATGCTGATGAGACCCAACTGGGTCGAAACAGCCGTCTACCATTTAGCTGATGGTCACTGGGATTAACTGTTGGCAATGTCGTTCTGTCCATTTGGGTTATCACAATTAGTCTGTTGTATTATTGTTAGTTACCTACAAGAGTAAGAAAGCATTGGGTGATTAACAGTTGCGCAACCATACATTCCGATTCGTGCTGTTACCTACCACTTAACATCGATGAGAAAAGTGTTGTTCTATCTCACTAACATAATCGCTGCACAGCAGAACTGGACGAAAGCGGTCAAAAGAGGCTAACAAAATGAAGTTGACTTTTTGAACTTTTAAGTTGGACGTAACTCACATTTCATCACAGCCTTCACATTTCGGTAGACATTCCAAACAGACCTTTTCGAAAAGAAGTCTCAGACTCAATATCCTCTCCACAGTCGGGACTAGACCTCCGACCACCCTTTCCTGAGGTAACCGTGTTGACTAGTGCACCACTGACTTCATATTTGGTAAGACTGAATGATCATATTTGAATTTTCACAAAGCATTCAACCCCGAGCGTCACATTTTGTAATTACAGTGAAAGAGATGACTGTTCACCATTGCGACTTGTGGACAGCCTCAAGGATAGTCAGTATGTTATCAATTTTCCATGATAGTCACGTCAAAAAATGTTATATCAGGAGCACTGTAGTTCTGCACCTTGTCAACTCCTCCCCGTTATTTCAAAATTGAACACCACTCACACTTGATCGCGGCCTTCGCATTCAGATAAGCCGTTATATAGAAGCATGTTAAATCCTCTATTAACCTCCATCAACACTCAGAACCCTACCCAATCCACTAGTTCAGCGATTATACGCTGAAGCTACAACATCTGAACGAAACGTTCGAATTGCAGGTAAAAAACTGAGATGACATCTGAGCGTACTTGGTAAGAAACATCATACCACAGTCATCAACAGGCAAATTCAAATGTAAACTCCATATTCAACATTGGGATGCTAAACGGAGTAGTTAATTAACATGGCCTTCCTAACTATTCAAGCATAGCGTATTTATGCCCTAACTTACACTATTGTTGCCAGCCAAGTTTGGTTTACAACCTGTGGTGAGGACGAGCGATCACTCCATACTACTCACATCACCACTATTCAGTAGCGGGGTGACAGCATGGATTTTGTCATCCAAGTAGCCGCAGGAAAAACACGGGAAGAAACACATGACAGTGCAGTATGCCATTGAATAGTTCTGGCTACGCAAAGAAGCTGAGCATTAGCGTCTGTGGCAGCCGGAGCTTTCTGGGACGTTTGCCATATGCAAATGAGTGTTTCTGTTTCTAGTCCCGTTTGAACACCTAACCCGTGTTAATTTCCTAAATAAACAACCTTTGCGCCATCCGTGTTCTTGGCTCACAAAAGTAGTACTACCTTTTGTCTCGCTAGTTGAGACTGGTCTATGGGTCCGTAGGCTGGCTTGTTCAACCTTCTGCACCACAGCTAAAACGTGTCCCGTGGTTCACAACACGTGTGTTATGGCACTAATACATATTTCAAAGGTCATGGTTGAGTTTCTTTTATGCAACCCAGATATTCCATAATTTTCTTCTTACTCTCACATTTTTTACTCGTTAGTTCTTAACTTTTTCAGCCTATCTTACAAAAACCTTTGTGATATCTGTAGTTTTCTTTCACACTATTCAACCTAAACCCATTATGTGGAAAGACCGCTATCTTCCTCCAACTTGCATTCTGTCTACGAGCATTATGGAAATGTATTACAGTCACCTTTACAATGCAAAAAACTAGGCTCTCAAATAACTGTCCGGACGGCGACTAAATTTTTCACACATATCAGACAGCGGAATCGCACGTAAGCTATACTTATGCGTGACACTTATATGCGTACCGAATCACGATATTTCTTGCGTTAAGCCAATCAACTCTGCAATTTGTGTTGGACCGATTTGAACCAACTTTCTCTCTATTTCTCTTTCTTGTTCTGTCTTGCTATTTCATCTGTCTGTTCCAAACCCTTATGCATACAAAAATGTCTTGTTGTGGGTACGCAAGCCACGCCCAACAGTTTTTGGTCGCTCTACAAACGTCCGTCAAACTAACTGGCTCTCCACAGGGGATATCATCCATTGGAGAAAAGGCATACCTCTATTTAATACGCAAAAGCAAGAACAAACCTGATGAGATATTCAACTGGTTGAGTTGTGATCGATCCTTTATATGTGTATGTATATATGCCTAATACATACAGCCAACCACAAGTGAATGCACACGACACGTAGAGAGTGACGGGATGTGCGATAAACAGTAAACAATGATCTGTCCTTGTGATGTTTTTGCTGACACCGTTTCAAAAATGTACATATCAACATTTGGCTCGCTTTGTTTACGATTTGATTCATCGAATTTGGCTGGACAAGGGTCGGCTGTGACCGTTTTCTTATGATTTAAATTTACAATTCCAAAGGTCACCGTTCCTGGGAGTAACCAAAGCGAAAGTTGCGGACTTAAAGAAATGAGTTATCTTGCCTAATAGTTCTTTGATAGCTCATAGGTGAACTATGGATTATTCTACCTTTTATACATGATTAAAATGTTTCGCGAAAGCATCCTGTTGTTTACGTTAATTTGCTGGATTGTATCGATCTGATGGAGATTGATGGTTGATCATAGTTTCCGTTCAAGTAATTGAAATTCGTCATTACCCGATAAGCGAGTACTGTCCAGATGACACGGTATCAGCAACAACAACGCTAACAGCGGAGAATTACAAGAACGCTTGTCAATGAAACAGCAAGAAGTTTGAATAAGCAGGCCATGAAAAATAGAGTGCTGCTTGACTGACACTGCAAAAGCAAGTTCTTTTCTTTTGGGAAAAGTGACAAATGAGATCAGCCACCGGGAGTGCCAAATAAATTAACTAAAATCCCACTTACAATAAATTAAAAGCGTACTAAATTAATTTTACTCAACAGCGCTAGAGGCTTCATTAATGGAAACCCAAGCATCAGAACGGAAGGTGTCTGTTCATAAGGAAACATCTGACAGAAAGCAAGCAGTTAACACCAGGTTTTCTTCAAAACTCGTCAACAGCCTTCAGAGAACTTGAATTGGTCAGTGCGCTCGAATCAGTGACTGTGTAACTGATCATTTGCAGTCGAAGAGTGAGAAATGCATTCACGATCTGAAATGATCACGTGTATGAGATATTGAGTTTATCCAAAAACCAAGTTAATGAGAGCATTGTGAGAATCGGTCGTGTACCTAGCCCGGTTTCTGTGGTCCCCAATTATATGGATCTCCAATATGACAGCGTTGTTGTCACATTCAGCTGCCACATCAAGCTTGTTGAGCCAGGGTAGTACCAACTCCTACAATAGGTAGCCGAATGTACGTAATCTATTCACTAAACCCCTGGCTATACCGTTGTGCCTGGCACAACGATTGCCATTTACTGTTAGGGTTGACGTAAGTTATCACCACAGAAAACCGAATGATCATCTCGACTACTTGGTGAATGTCGAACTTCAGTTTGAAACACAAATTAAGCAGATTTTGGCCAGGAGCTTGATCAGCCTTGATATAAACGATGTTAAAACAAGAGGACTTTCATTTCGTGAAACGTGTCAGGTTAGTTAACCATGTCGCATCAAGTCATTACAAACGTATAGTGTTCGGCGTTGAAAAGTAACATTAAGGTTTGGATATCGTTGCAAATGCATGAACTATTCTGAATAAGCTCTTAAAAGATGAGACCTACAGAATGGACGGCGGGTTAATCGATCTGTTGCCATTGACAGGCGCGGTTCAGAATTTTCCGATCTTATCTAGTAATACATCTAATAGCAATAGATGAACTTGCTGCTGATACCAAATCGCATGCTTTTCCCCTTCAGTGTTTGCGTTCATAATAGTTTTTATTAAATCTGACCTGCGTTCGTGTTATAGGGACGCAGCCACAAAGATTCAAAGGTATCTGACAAATCGATAACGAACGGAGAGCTGTACCACGAAGCTGTCATTGTGGATATTTGAATATATTGGAAAGGTTTACGATGAATAACTTAAATGTACTCCACAAGCGTATGTCACACATGAGTCAACCCACCAGGTCATACCCCATACTGATGTCTGATTCTGGACAGCTTACCCATACTGTAAGGGTTCACTTTCGGTAGTCAGTATGCTGAACAGAATACTGATATGCGCGGAATTCGGATCTGGGTTTCGAGCACGGTAAACTTCCTGGTAAGTTGACAATGGTGTGAATCGGAAGGTCGGAACGATGGAACTCGAGGCCTCAAGGAGTATGGTAAGGTTGAGTATGATGTATTAATAAGAAGTAAATACAGCATGACACAGATTGTTTGGGTGAGTGTGAGTAAATCTGCATACATAAGTGTGTTTATTACTCGGAATGTGCATTAACAACTTAATCCTTGGTGTGAAAATTGGAAATAGAACAAGTTTATCACCCCATGGTTGTTTAGTTCGTTGTTACAGAGATTCAGGGCATAGTACGCAGTCTGATGCATTACGACCAACGTTGTGATCGAAACAACTTTACACATAGTGATGTGGTTTCGACGCACGGTACATATAATATGTACCATATATATTTGCAGTGCTTCTTCTCGGAGTGTACAACCATGACCGGTATCAGCACCTTC
Source organism: Paragonimus skrjabini miyazakii (assembly GCA_014338405.1). Lineage (NCBI taxonomy): Eukaryota > Metazoa > Platyhelminthes > Trematoda > Plagiorchiida > Troglotrematidae > Paragonimus > Paragonimus skrjabini miyazakii. The sequence continues at coordinate 89,326 of JTDE01000966.1, forward strand.
GAAACTCCTTTGGAGCAGTATGGGTAATCATCGCGTTTGAATTAGCCCCGTCAGTCAACGACGACACCTAGGCGCGTGTTAACGGTAGTCATGGGACTAGCCCAACCGACGAAATACGTTGAACAAGGACGCATATGAGCAGTCAGCATGGCGTACTCGATAGGGCAGTTTGTTCCATGACGTGTACACGGATATGTAACTAGTTGTGTTGCTGTCATGTCGCTGGCTAACAGTACGAAAGCGACAGCACATCATGACCATGTCCATCGACGAAAATGTTATGATTACAGGATTCGCCAACAGATGCGGAGGAACCAAGGAACCTCAGAAGGGAGAGGAGTGTTGTATAACAGGCAGTTTCGTTGTAAGTAATATACTACGCACAAGTAGTATACTATTCACAGGTGACATTCAGAAACAAAAGGGCAGGCTCTCAACGCCAGGAAGATGATGGACCAGAACAGACTATCGCAATGGTGTGTACGCGCTGTGGGGAAGTTCCACCAAGGCGAATGACAACATACTGTCTTCCAATGTATGTGAATGCACGTCTGCCGTGCAGATGAGTGTATGAGTTTGTGGTTCCATTTTTAACGTGACCTGTATGGGAATTCGCGCAATAAACGAATTCGCAGGCTAAGCGTTCATTACGGTCATAACAGTGTTCAGGAATGTCCCGCCTACCTTGTTACCATTGGTCCGTCATCTGCCGAACACGCGGGACTTCCGCTACTTAAGCCTTAAGAGAACACGGAGTAATTGACACCTGTCTGTCTCGCTCAATAACCAATTGCTTTACACACTGTCACCGATAAAAGTGATCGCAACCCGAAGCATATGGCGACTGTGGTTATATTTACCAGTCCACGTCTGTTGTTTCTGCCTGGTCAAGATTAGCATTAGACCCCAGCTAGTTCATTACCTGCCACGAGTTCAATTAAAACATTTAATCTCTACAGACTTTATGCACAAAACGTTATTAATTTTGACACGGACTGTTCAAGTCAAGATGTACTCTGATATCACGCAGGCTTCGTTCAGTCTGAAATAAATGAATTAACCATAGTAAAGAACAATCCAGGGGCTATTTTTTTCTTCAAATTTGAGAACAACAGAACACATTTTGTTACTCTTCTTTTCTTCAAGCTATTCAAGAGATCACAGGTATTTGGTAAGGTGATAACCCAAGTTTATACTTTGTATATCAAGAGGACTCGACTGATCCGTTCAGGGAGCATGGTTACCGATTGGCCGACCTGCAGTTCCGACGTCATTTGGTCTGATAGTTGTTCACTAATCAAATATATCAAGAAACCAAGCACGAAAGTCAATATGATGGTTGTTAATGGTCTTGCGTTGCAGCATATTACACATGTTATTTGAGAGTGTTGTGAAACGACCAGCTGAAGTGAACTGAGTGAATGAGCTCGTACTTATACAAAAACCATAACGCTGCCGTTGGATCACAATAATTTGGCGACCACTTTTATCACTCTGTACATTAATCTTCTTTCTGCAAGGAATAGTCACGCAAAAAAACTCAGCGTAATGTTTTCTAACAGGATTTGTTCAATTCTTTAAAAATCGTGATTTTGTTGATTCGGAAATCAGAATTATGTTGCCGAAAAACTGATGACTTCGTAGTGACCAGAGATCATGTGGTTTCTCTAAGGGTCCGGGCTGAAACCTTGCTTTCTTGCATGTCGTCACTGCAAACATGATTCCGTGTGTACCTGCTATAGAAGCCTTGATGTGAACTCAGTGCTACTTTCTTCAATCTGGCAACTAATTGCACGCAGCGAATGCCTGCCCTATTCCGAACGACTCGTCTACTATTCCATTATTCAGGGTCATTTAACCCGGACCTTTTCGAGCGCTGTTTGACGCACTAGAGGGTTCTACGCACTTTTTGGTTGGTGAGCTTTTGAGTGCCGCCGAGTGGGCTGTAGCCCATCTCGCGCTTCCTTTCTTTCCTCTAGGTTGCTGCCGTTGGTCCCGGACTAGGCTAGATCTAACTGTTTATCGCATTTCGCTGGAAATATACGATTTGTTTCCAAACCCCACTACGTTTTTTAGTTCGATGTCTGTTGAGACTACGTTTTGAGTGTTCTTCAGTAAAAGCATAGTAAATTGTTAGTGGACGAGGGTCTAACACATATCTACTTGTCCATTACAGCCTTAAACATTTTCACATCAAACAGGAATGGCTGATGCCTTCGATCAGAGGGCAGCAGTGTTAATCCATCGTTTGCTGACGTGTTCATCAGTACTGGACACATATCACGTACACGAGATCGATAGGACAACATTATTTTAACATATTGCTACTCAAGTTAGGAAGCCTAATTATTCCGTGAGATAAAATATTGCAACGAAATATCGTGTCTTTTTATTATATATATATATATATATATATATACATATAGTTGTTTGTTGTATTGCCCAACATCACTTGGTGTTTGAAGTGTGGAAATATGAAAATAAATGAATCGTGAAGACAACACAAACTGAACCCGTATGGAAGGGATGCGCTTTTAGTGCTGCATGCGTATTCATATGGTTTTACAAATACTTGTTCATAGTGCAGTGACGAAAACTGCTTGCCATAGTCAACTTGTGGTCTCTGCCATACTGTTTATGAGAGTGAGTACATTTTAAATTCAGATCGGGTTTCATTCGTATCACTTCAAGTGGTTTGTAACATAATCAAAAAGCGGCCAAGAAATTAATTAGACACATACTATGGAAACTTTATTAGTTTAGATCCTCAAGAGTATCAAGAAATGTCATCGTCTAATATCAGGACTTGACAGCTTTACAGAAACCATCGAGTGAGAACGTCGTTAGACATGACAGTCAATGACTTGCTTACATCCACAGATATATTTAGCTCATTTAGGTGTGTTTTGTTTCACACATTCTCAGAGTGAGTCTTCATGTATTGGTTTTAAGATCCTCTATGACCATATTAAACCGCCAGTGCCGGGCCCATACATTTAATGTACTAATTATTTCACTGCCTTCATTTTTCACTTATGGGTACGGCACACTACACAGAGTTTCACTCATACTAAATTATCGTCTATCTTAGCCCACAATCTGTACGAAATATCCTATATGGTCGTATCCTCAAAGACACTGTTGACACTAGGCGACAAACGGAGCCGAAGACAGCCAGGGCTCTGGGTCAACGAGGTATCAAAAGGATAGTTTAGGTGCCTTTTGTTGGACTACGACAAAACAAGAACGCAGTCTCTTTTGATACAACGCATAATAGTTAACTTCCGGTACAAACCCTTAATCTGGGTAGATCTAGGTACATGCGTGGGTGCGTTTGTCGATCTTTTTCGGCGAACTGATGCAGGGTTTGTCTACCGGTGAAATTACACACTTATACCACATGCAGAAAGTGACGTTGTCTCCCGAAATCTGCCAGTTGAAATGTGGGAATTCAACAAACTCACCATCGAGTTAGATGGTAAAGGAAAAAGGTTGCACAATCTATAAGTATCCATAAGTAGAAACACCTAAATGTTTTGAATAATCATTCGATAATTTTATGTAGATCGATCAGTTTTTGCACGAAGGAATTGATAATGTAAAATTTGAGTGTAGATACGGTTTTATCAGCAAATGGTTACTGTACCATCAGCCAATAAACGTAGTGAAAATAACTAGCTGTTATTCAATCGCTCCAGGACAAACAGAAGGTATATGTTGCAGGGTGCTAACAGTCTTAGTCCACGGTATATGATTGGCAAAAGCTAGTCACAGGCTCATGTGAACTTTACGATCGCCTTAAGAAGAAACATAGTAACTGCCTTCTTGAGTCAATTAGGCTATCTGAACACTACTCACAAGCAAATGCGGTTGATGATTCAGTCGTGCCTAACGTAAGGTCAGTGGCGCAGTGCTGAACATGGTCGCTCCATGGAAAAGTGACCGGAGTTCTAATCCCAGCCGTGACAAGGACTTGCACTACTGACGAGCTCTAGCGAGAGCGAAACGCAAGTCTAACGCCTCTTAATGAAACAGGCTGACTGGACAGTCCAGGAGAATGAAACAGCTACGATCAATTATGAGTGATACTCTATTCAAATGTTCTTCTGGTAAATCAAACTGCTTCGAATTATTTGTGATTAGCCAGGAAAATCGCGCCATATGGCATCTCAGATAGTCTTTGTGGGGAACTGAAAAAAAGTAACTCTTTTCTGTCTCGCTGCACAGGTGCAATAATTATCTGCTACTGTAACAAACTATGGACTCTTCTCCAATGTCCATTGGCGAACCATGATATCAGTGATCAGTGATATCAGCTCGGAATTAAAAATTGAACCAATCACCATGATTAACAAGACATCGAGTATCGGTCTTACTGATTATCAATTACTGTCTGGTAATCATCCACAACCAGTCGTCCAGATCAACGAAGATAAAAGCATGCCAGAACTACCTCGCCACAGGAAACAGTCCGATATGACAGAAGCAATCATTTTTGACTGCACCTGACCGATTAGTGTGTGTTTTAAAGATGAATGAAATTTGAAAAATGTATAAGGATGGAATATCATTACGTTCTTTTACAGACTTGAAGAATTGATCGAACAAAAGCCAGATGACTAGTCTATACCTTTTTACATATCTGTTTTCTGTCTGAAATGGAAACAGATATGTAAAAAGGTATAAATGTCAGAACCAATCGGATCAAGGCTACTGTCGATTTCTTCAACGTTAAGATTCGCAAGATATTCGAACTATATATCAGATCGGTATTCACGAACTTGTCGTTAAAAGAATTGATATACTGATTTCGAATCTACGTGGAACATCACAGAATGAACCTTGATATTTCCGTTGAAGCTTTGAAAGAAGTACGGTTATTTTTTATTTTGTATATAGACATATAGATATGCGAAATAATAAGATACTCGTTCGTGGTTGTGTGTACGACTAAAGAAGAACCAGCTGAAGTAGAGTCCACAAACTACAACTTTACTGTTTGGTGAATGTCATGCAGATGATGCGTGCACATGTCAAGATGAATCATGGAAACGCATAGATTTCTGCAGGATTTCACTCGTACACACACGAGGACAAAAGTACGTCGAGAATAAAGGTAAGTTATCCTTTTTTCATGTAGCAATGCACCACCAAGTGGACGAAACTATCCAAACATCAATTCAGAGTTCAATTGTTACATTAAACCGAAAAAAAATTAGAGTTATAAGTTAATAAACATAGC
>JTDE01000966.1:100991-141022 GCA_014338405.1 Paragonimus skrjabini miyazakii
GTTCGGTTGGATAACAAATTCCTGTAAAATATACATGTAACTGTACATCACCAGTTAATTGCAACATGTTGCCCGATGCACTTTGGGCTTGGTGACTGGTGGTGCACACATTAGGTTTACCAATTAGCTCCCATGTGGAACGTGCGATCAACGTAATGTCAGAAGCTGTGTCCAGCTGAAAATGAACTGGGAAATTGTTGGAAACTGTTATGTATTGTCTACGTGATTCAAACTCAATTTTGAAGGCAGCAAATAGAAATTGGATTTAGCATTAGTATGTGTGTTAAAATTGCTTTTGTGGTGAAATGGAATTGCAGCTTAATTCCGACGATTCTTGGAGGTAGTGGTACCCTGTGGGCCACAGCACCTGTCTTTATGGCCACGTCGGTTGCATCTCTGGCATTGGTGCTTCTGGTATGGACAAAACCGTCTAAAATGCCACTCGCCACAAGACCAACATGCTGTTGGCGGTTTTTTCGTGGATTTAGCGGTGGATCCTTCCACCGCTTGGACCGTACTGGCGATTGAGGGCTGTGCCGCCTGCTGAATTATGGCTGTCATGTTTCAGGTTCACCAGTCGTTGACCCTCAGCCGTGAGAGCTTTCACTGTGATTTCCTTGTCCTGTTCAAGTTTGGACAGTGAGCGAGTTCGAATGTCAGCATCCCGAGGCGAGTGAAGACCAGCAATGAAAATGAGGCATTTGAACTGATCTTCCGTGAGGGATTTAAGCTGGAACCTTTCACATCCCCGATTGACCAGACCTGCAAAGGTTACATAATCATGTGACTCACGTTTAGTCAACTTGAGACAGTTGTACCGGACGTTAACTGGTGAGAGCTGTTCACCAAAAATATCTCTGAGCTGTTTGAGGGTTTGATCAAAATCCAAATCCATCGGTTGTTGTGGAAGAATGAAATTCGTGAACCGTTCGTGTTCCACAGTGCCAAGCTTTCGGACCAGAAGTCGGGCTTTTCATTTGGAGTCCTTGCCAGAAAATTCATTGTGGAATGTGTCTTCCCAACGTTTGAACCATGCGTCAAATGTATGATCAGATGAAGGTTCGTAGTGAAAGTCCGAAATGGCTGCGGCGATTGAATCGACTGACGCTGATTTGTCACTGGAAGTTACCGCGGATGACGGCAAGTGAAGAGCTTTTTTCAGAGACTCGATGAGACGCTGCTGCGATTGCTCAAACTGCTCTCGCTGTTGCTGCAGAATGGACTGTAGCTGGTCTGCAAAGGTAGACATTGTTTGGTTCGTGAAGACCCCGTGGTCAGCCACTGAAAATATAGAGCAAGAAGTGGTTCACTATAGGAGCACACATTATTGCATTATAGAATAGATGAGGATGAGAAACAAAACTTAAGACTGAACTGATAAACAAACAAAATATTTATCATACAATGGACGAACAAAGCTGTAAAAAAGTGAAGGGTAGATGGCCACAGACACCCACGTTTCTGAAAATAGGAGAAGGTGAGTTCCAAATAACGGTGGTCATTGGTTGATATGAATAAGAAAAAAAGTGGATAGAACGGATAGAACCTACTTGACCCTAACGTACTCGTTGTCTTTTCACCGACGGTACACTGAGTACGCTAATGACGTACTAGTCCAAGGCGGCCGGGGCATTCGCAGCCGCACACATCGCAACGCCACAGAGTCATGTCACCAAGACTTATGGCACCGATGGTTCTCTTGCGTACCGCGCGCTTTTGCTCTCGGCCGCTAAACAACTGCTCGTTGAACTCGCGGACGCCCGTCCGAATCGTATTTCTCCAGACCGCTCGGTTCAGCGTCAATTCTTCCTAACATTTAAAATCAATATTACAACGCGAAGGACTCACCTGGTTAGCCTCCTGGTATCTCAGTTTTTGACCACCAGGATTTCGCTTACCTTATCTCAGTTATCCGTACAACAGCTGCTTCGGAATGCGATCATCGCCCATCCGACGGACGTAACCTAGCCAATGTAGCTGATTCAGCATCGGTATGGATTCCATTCTGTCCATGTCCGCTCTCCTCAGTACCTCGGTATTCGGAACCATGTTTGACCACCTAATACCCAAGGCGCGCCCTGGACACTGCACATGTAGGCAGCTTGGATAACGCACGTTTCGTTGATACATTGTCCACGTTTCACTGCCGTACAGCAGTATAGATAGGACCATTGAGCGGTAGACAAACAACCTGGTGCTCGGCTTCAGGCTTTGGTTCTTCCACACACGTCTTTCAAGACGTCCGAGCGCAACACTAACCTTTGCCACGCGAGCTCGTAACTCGCAATCCGTGGACAAATCTGTCGAAAAATTGCTATCCAAGTAGCAAAAGTCTGTACAACTGTCAGTAATACTGCCATTAACGCGGATTCCAGGTACAGGCAAAATATCTCTGCCCAGAGATGATTAGAAGATAGAAAATATCTTACCTGTATTAATTTCCAAACCATATTTGGAGTGCACACATACACAAAATAACACACTACCACCGAGTAGAGCGTCGCCCACACATTACCACAGACTTTCAACGTTCTGTACAATCTCATCCAAGTTTTCTGTATGGATCGAATACATTTCGTTTAAGTTTGTTTACACTGCTAGAGTGAGCAAAAACAACCGTTGGCAACCCTTAATGTTTCTTAACCGGGTAACCTCACTGAACCTGTCTTATGGAAGAACTGCAGTGGGTGACAGAAACGCATTTACTCAGGTATTCAGAGGAATATCACAAATGGTCGTGCGAAGTGATCGGTTGGCGGTATCCAAAACGGATTAGCCTGTCGCAGTGGCCGAAGCCAAAGGACGCCTACGCTTCAAACCATCACTCTCAAGTGGCTTGCGCCGCACCACTTGTGGCTCCACTCACATACCACGTATCCGGTGTAAACCCGAAGGAATAAGACCATTAGGTGTGTGAGTGAGGCGCAAAGTGATTACTGACAGCAGGAGAACCCGAACAAGCCATAACGCGGGAAATATGTGCCCAATGACCGAGAACTAACAACCAGTTGGGCAGAATTATGAACATGGTATATACATCCCCACCTGACTGTGCTACAACTTGGGATCCCGGTTTTAAAAAGTCAATGCTGATAAGTTGTAAGTGCGAAGGTGATAATAACTGCCTTGCCTTATTGTGTGACTTTTTGCTACTGTAGAACCGGTGGTTTAGCGCATAAATTTTCCGGCGGTTTTCAGCTACTATTTTATGTTTGGGGTTTCATAAAACTTGATCGATAATCAACGTTGTTTCAGTTCTTCTTGGACTATCTTACCATGATGTTTTCCACTTAATTTTTAGCTTTGGTGTAAGCCGATTCAACAGTACCAATGCAACCGCCATCAAAATAGGTTTGCCTTTCAGAACAATCGAACACAGTTTGTTTAGTCTACTTTTGCCTTGGTGTTCCAGTGATATATACTAAACAGCCACGTCTGCATATCATTGACCTTGAACATCCGACATGCATCACACGACGCACAGTTTTTCAAATTTCCTATGCCCTGGCCTTCACCCAACACTGCACGTCACATGACGAGAAGCTCACTATAGCGGATAAAGCATCCTGATGAAAACGGTTGCCTGAATTAGGAGGGAGAATATGACCTGCTACAGGTTACACGCATGGGAGACGGAATTTTCTGCTGACGATATATGTAGATTAGGTGTGACTGTACACCATGGGCAACTGGAAGGTTGAACAACAAGCTGCCGAGAGAATCGTGATGTACAGACAGATCGTGGACTCAACAATCCAGTCACATTTTTGCAGGACAGAAAGTTGGGTGCACCTTTCGAAGCCACTGGTGTGTAAATTGAGAAAGGAAACTCACGCCGAAAGCAGGCTGATCGAGGCCGACTAAAAGCAACACTTACATTGTCGTCAATGAGAGAAATGTTTGATGTGTCTGTTTCCAGTAGTAGGACTGTGAGATAGGTCCGAGGTCACTGGGCGAACTATTGATGTCCCTTAGAAATTGATAACCAGTATACAAATCAAGCCCGACGGTTAATTTGGTTCAACTGTTCAACTCTCGCCGTGATGTTTGAACACCAAAAGAAGGAGTAGCAGGAACGTTGGAAACTGAGGCTTCCGTGAAAAGGTCGGCAAATGTCCCGTCTCATTTATTGAAGCAAAGCTTTCAGTGTTTATTACTCGTCCAACAGTGGTGTTGGTTGATTCCAGCTTGAACTGACTGAGAAATCTTGCTTGGGCAGTCAATCCTCTAAATCATTTGTCGGATTCCATATGAATAAGTAGGCTGAGCGGGTAACGGAGTCAAAGTAAGAAACCTCTGAACTCCTGATGTGGCCTCGTAACTCAGTTGGTAAAACACTTGTCGTACCTGAGCATGCTGTTTCTGCCACCTGTTCGAATCCAGCCGAACTCTGGGTTCTTCTCGACTGGGTCTCATCAAATTTATGAAATCTGCCACACTACCTATAAACAATACTCGTAATCCATCCTTCAAGTGAACAGATCTGTGTGTGAAAGATATCAGTTACGTATGTACTAATACAAGTCATTTTTGCTGTTTTCCAATTCGAATGTGATTCAGACGAAGGCCTTTCCGTTTCAAAATAAAAATTTCAATTCCCTCTATTTGTCCGCATACTTAGCCGACCCATAATTGCGTGTTGACTGTGTGAGGCGCAGTCGAAACCAGCAAGCACGCACTGAATGAGTCTGAATTGCTTAAAATAGCCTGATACCGTGTTGTTGGCGCCATTTCAGTTTTCGTTTGTGTACGTTTTGTGTACATGACCTACTGGGTTTTCGGCTCATGCTTGTCCGTATTGTTTCTTACCACAAGACTATTGTGGAACCTCTATTTCGAAAGAGCGCTGTCCTCCGGTATCTCCACGTTGCCAAGAGTTGGTCCACAAGCGCCACGGGCAATCAGAGTAAAACACGGTTGGCTTGCATGTTACAACTGTACTACATTGAATCACCCAGTAAATTAAGTTTCAGAATTTGAAGTTTAAAACTCGCAATGAAAAATGCTGAAAAAAGCAAAAGTACACATCACACCTAATAATAATTTGTTCCTGATAAGTAACTAAGGATTTTGGTTTATAAAAACTGAACACCAGTTATGGTTGACTACTGTTACCGCATTCTCACAGACATTGCAATCAGTCTATTTCGAAAAAAGGTCCTGTACTCGAGTTTCGTTCTTGTTAGGGCCCGTCAGCGGTGTATATACTTGCCATGGCCAGGACTAGAAAAGAAGCTTTATACCTGTAAGTTCATCGTGATAATTTTCTATTTTTACGCGTTATACTCTGAGCAGGGGTCAAGCTTTTTTGAATAACAGTCATAAGCGAGGACTAGCAGATTTATGATGACTTTTTCAGTGAGTCAGTATACAGTAGACAACATTATACTGCTACCAACCCACTTCTGAGCATGCACAGCCGTTAACACAGACTACTCATGGTTGTTCTATTGACAATATTTTCTTGGGTGTTTTACTGTTAGCCGAGTTGACTCTCAAACTGGAGAGTCAGTACACCTGAGAGACAGCATCAAATGAAAATTACATTCCGTCCATTTGGATCGTAACCAGTACAGCTTGATCAGGCTATGTACTGCGTCCATGCAACAAACTGGGTATATTCCAACTTAACCAGGCTTCTCAAACTGTTTTTATCTATAGTTGGATTTTACCTTGATTTGTAACTTTACATAAATTATGCCAGCGGTACTCAGTGGCAATACTAGGTGAGCTTTATCACACTATCAAACTATGAATCTAAAAACATTGGTGACACCGTGACTTGAAGTTTTATTTTTGTCGAAGTATGTCTTCAGCCTGCCCGCTTGCGATTTCAACGATCTACTCCAACTTTATCATCAGACGAATAAATTGCGTCCTCATCGTTGATTTTACTAAGTTTATATTAATTAGTGTTTTGCTAGTTCAAACAGCATAACAAAGTCAGTAGACTAGGAGTTATCGGGCTCATCTAGAATACAACAAGGCGACCAATTGAGTCTCAGGCCGGAAACGGTTGTACTTTTTTTCACAACCGTTCCCAACAACGTGGTACTACATCTGTACTACCACGTTCAATGCACAAACACTGGCGGTTGATAGACAGGCTTGAATGTACTCAAAACGGGACAAGAAAATCGCTCTTCCTTCTTTTCCTCCTAATTCTTTCGACTTCTTGAAGATTAGGCTGCGTAATACGAACTGGGATTCGTCAACACTTTTGTGACAACTGTTTTTAGATCAATTCAGACACGTAACGATTCCCTATCTGTCCGTAATCGCATCGGCATAAGAATCTATCTATCATTGTTCTTTCCGTGGGTATTGAATTCTCCTCGTCATGGTCGAAGTTACAATGATGAAATGCTTCCCACTAACACTTGGTGTAAGTCACTTGGTGAGTCCCACTCAGTCACGACGGAATAAACAAACTCAGCCTGGACCACATAGTGAACATTACTGAGTCTCAGGAAGAAGTATCAAGGTTAGAACGTTTTGCTGGACAACGTGAACATTCACAGTTCTTTCGTACGTGTCATTGTGTTCTATCATCACGGTCAGTTCCGTCTTTCCGTAACTATAGAAAAATAGGTCAAATGAGTTTCGCGTCTTTTCCTAGCTCAGATTAAACTGAAATTTGTAAATTGAGAGCAGGCCAAGTTAATTAAAAAAACAAGTGGACTTATTTTGGACATTGCATGCTGAGTTGAGCTCTAATCATTGATTGAAACACCAGTCCGTAGCTTCCCATCGAATTGACGCTATTGTAACCTTTTTTTGTAGCATGAAATTCTTGATTGACATGTGAGCAGATTTCAGTTTACATCAACGTATATCCTAACTTACTGATCACTAGCTTATACAGCCATTCCTAATACAGTCAACCCGTTATAGTTGAGTTTTCCTAACTATACTTTACTCTACTTTGCTCGAACAGTTTATCACGATTTACTTCCTCGTTGAACTAACGCTTGTAATATGTCAAGCATCTCAGTTGGATTCTTCACTTCTGGTAGCCACGTTACACAGAACTCTCCGAAGCATCGTTTGGTTTAAGCCCTTCGCATGTGGTTCTATTTTATTTAACTTGAGTATCACTCATAATTGATCGTAGCTGTCTCATTCTCCTGAACTGTCCAGTCAGCCTGTTTCATTAAGAGGCGTTAGACTTGCGTTTCGCTCTCGCTACATCCCGTCAGTAGTGCAGATCCTTGTCACGGCCGAAACTAGAAGTACGGTCACTTCGTCATGGAGCAACCATGTTCCGCGCTGCCCTACTGACCTCATAATATGCATGACTGAGTTATCCTGTATAAATGCTCAGTCACATTCGCGTGTGAGTAATGTTCATATCCAGTCGTCACGAGAACAGATACAGTAAACGTCCTGTTGACTTTTTTGCAAGTAATTTGACGACGTTTTGATTATTGTTACGAGTTGAACAACATGCGTCATGGAAACGCGTTATTGTGGATCGGTAAGAAGAACAATACTGGAATATAGTAATCCATTTTGAAAGGGTTTGGCTAAAAAGTCCATGGCAGTGCAAAAGCTGCAATCAGACATGAGTCATGTTCAGTTCATATTAACCAAAATACCCTACTGCTTACCGATTGAAAAAAAATTAATTAATTAATCAATTGTACCGTCTACCTTAAACTGTATTACCTTGTCTATTTCGATTAACTTAGCAAGTAAAGAAAAATCACGGAGGAAGTTGGTAAAAAGTCCTTCTTTTATTCTCAGCTTTTGCTATCTCCGAGTTAAAGGTTTACAGTCTTCCCAGTCAATCTCATTTGTTCATCGAGAAACAATAGAACAATATGTCCGTCTATTTTAAAAACAATGCACTTCGTTTATCGTTGTGTTCTTGATCGTTTCTGATGGAAATTATCCCCGTCTGCCGAGTCATCCTCCTAACTCGTTTGACATAATACGGTTTGTTGTGTTCGAATTGAATCAGTGTGTGTATGTGTCCGTTTCGAGTTGGACAAGTGCAGATATGCATATCTCTGTCTGTGTTTATTTTACTTGGAAGTCCTATTTTATCGGTGTGCATGTTGCATACCTACAAGCCTTGGGAAATATTTGCCCCGTCGCACGAGCTATCGGTTAGTAAATTTTCATTTGTTGTCCATCGTGTGTCAGACCGTGACAGCAACTGGACCAGTTACTTTGATTTTCCGTCGGAACGGAAGCCCACGACAAGCAGTCGCACACAGACGTACACACGGTTTCTTAGACAGTAGTTTCCAGTTTGTTTGCATGTGGGTCACCATCGAGATATAAAACCATACCTAGTCAAGGTCATACTACTGGTCTAGTCATTTACAGTATGTTATGGGAACGACCATGTATAGTTAATGAGAACCACCAAAATTTATTTTTGGTTCAACTATCCATTATGAACCTGCTCTAAAAACACCTGTAGTTCCGTTCTGCTTACAATCTTACAGTCTTATTTAGCTGGCGGCATCCGTGCCGGATTAGCTTAATTATCACCTCAGAAGGCATATGAATTCATCAATAACCGCATTGCAGAATGCATTGTGCAAAATCCTGCGCCCTGTTTTCTTCAGGACATTTATTCCCTAATTGAAGTCCGCCGGCTCGCTGATTTCATTATCACATCTCCCACTGTTCACATAAAACGGTCGACAGGTTCCTCGTTGTGAGATAGTCTAGACCTGGTCTTTCTGCACTTATTTGAATTGGACTCTTGATGTTACATGCATTCAGGGTTGACTGATAATCGGCTCCTTAGAAGTTAGCAGTAACGGTTACGTACACTTCCAAATTCTACATGGGTTCTCCTGCTTGCTCAATATTTCTCGCAAGCATTTTGGGAAATGCTATCGAAGCCCAAGACCCATCTCAGCATAATTGGTAGCGTCCAACGTCTACGTGATTAAAAAGCATCTGGATGCTTGTGCTAAAGTTACAAGATAAGTCCTTTTTGACTGCTCTCAATAGCCGCCAAATTCATCCACTTGACGTTTGTGTGACCAACTCTATTTCTGCATGTTAACGTAGAACACATTCATTATCTCTTATCCTGTTCAAATTTCACAAGACAACATTAGAATGTTTACCGTAGGATTGTATTACCTTAGTGAGCAAACACAGTTCAGGTGCAGAACTTTATTATTTTAAGAGATACTCATTATCGAGTTCACTGAAATTGTCCACGGAATAACAGAGCTTCATCGTTTGATCAATAGAGCAATAACCTGATTATACTGTTTTTATAAATCATCCGTTTTAACCCATACTTCAGGTATAGAAAAACTTTGGTTATTATTATTATTATTATTACTATTATTATTATTATTAGTCTACTGACATTGCCGTACTACCTGCACATGAGGATTAACAGTTAAAACAGTTTTTATTTACTGGTAAGTTGTGGAGAATTTGTACAAAATCAGTGGAACCTCACGTTCGCTTGGTCATTTCGTTCGTGTCCGGATAGACCGTTCAGATACCTGCCGTGAAAAAGAATCACAACCTTCAGGTTTTACTCTTGCGAAAGCATGTCATTTATGCCTATCCTCGCTACTGTAGCGAAAAAGCGTCCAGTAAAGTACAATCTTTATTGGCCAACACACTAGTTACCATGCTACTCGCGCGCTAGTGTTCATCAATCAGAAGCCCTGTCCACAACACCCCCCCTGTTTACGCTCGCATGGCGGTGCACTTCTGACCAGTTTGTGTGTGATCGACACCTTCCATCAGGGGGGGGGGAGGGTTTCCGCCTGCCATTCTTCGTTCGTTGGTCCGATCTCGTTGAACGAGGGCTCGTCCGGTCGCTCGTGTTGTCCGCCATCTATCCAGCGTGGGCTCTGACCGTATTGCACGACCGTGTCGAGACATTCTTCCGTGTTGGATTAATCGTGCCCCCGATCTGGTCGTCCATCCTATTTTGCTTGCCATGTCTCGCCCGTTGTTCTGATCCAATCGAGCGATGACTCGATCCGCTCGCTGTAGGTATTTGGACGTGCTTTCCCCTCGCGTTGAGGCATTCCGTCGAGTGTTGGAATACTCGCACCTCCGGTTTGATAATCCACTATACTATGACTAGCATTTGAACTCAGGTCCACGTTCTCATGAGACAACTGTGTTCACCGCTGCGCCATGGACCCATCAATAGACTCGATTCAACTGTTTCATACACATGATCAGTTACACTCAGCTGGAAAATCTACCTCTGCACAACACGTGTGATCAAGTGTGAGCTGTATTTGCTTTGTAACTTTTGTGTGATGGATGGCTACATAATTACAATTTCGATAATCTGTTGAGGCGCTGGTCGCGTTTCCATAATTGAAGCAATAACGGTATGCACGTTGAATATAACAAGCGAGTATTGCTCAGTGTGACCCATGGTATATCCGAAGACACAAAAATCGCAGCGTCGTTTTGTATGGAAATTCAACTTGGACTTGGACAACGGCAGGTTTCGCCTGCTGTTCTAACTACTCACTGGCGATCAGGCCTGGGTATGCATGTAGAACCTCTTATCAAATTCCAGGGGCCAGAATGGCTAGAAGTTGAAGTACCGCAGACGATGGAGTTTGAACGCAAATTATTAGTCAAAATACTGTGATCGTAATCTGTTTCTGGTGAGGAAACGTCACCTCGGCGAACGTAAAGATGTCAGACTATAATATCTGCGAAGTCAACTAAGGTGTGCCCGTTCAGGGGATTCCTAATCTTTCCAAATTTTATCTAAAGACAAGAATGAGTCGCCGTTTCCCGCACCATGACGATGCGCCTGTGTACAAATCGATTTGTTTTAACAGAATGATCAGAATTATTTGATCGATTCGGAAACCGAAATGCTGATAGCTAGCTCGGTAGATTTGATAGTTTAAAAGAAACTGACTTGGGAAAAAATTGAATTTAAAACACATTCGAACCAGTAACAGAAACACCACGCCTAAATATGAGAAGTGTTCCATCAACTGCGTTTTTGTCATGGTTTTGTAGCTCAGCTGGTACAAAACTTGTCTAGTTTGAGCATGTTGTTTCTGTTGTTCGTTCTCTAACATACAAGCCGGCCGTTTTTACTCTGGTTGTCCGTTACATTTGTGGACCAACTTTGGGGCAATGTGGGTACACCGGAGGACATCGTTCTTCCGAAGTGAGGGTTCCAGCAACAGTTCTGTAAAAAGAAACAACACAAACAAGCATGAGCCAAAGGCCCAGTGAGCCATGCACACGACTTACACAAACGAAAACGGTATCAACAACACAGCAGCACGCTCTGTTATACAATTCAAATTCAACCCGTGCGCGCTTCCTGGTATCGATCGCACGTTACCAATTGGATCCAGCCGAAGTCCAGATTTTTCATAATTAAGTCTGTCCTAGACTCTGAAATCAGTTTCGTTGTACATCAGTTGTACTCACCTAATGTTTTCCAAATCCAGCAAAGGAAGATATTTACTTGTAATCGAGGCTTCGGTTAATTTCAGGTTGTACATCATTCACCAATAATCGCAGCTTTCGCATTCAGACAGACCTTCTAGTGACAAGATCTTCATTCGAGATGATTATCCAAACTGATCAGTACTAACAAGCGAAAGTGGTTAAATGTTCAGATGCGATAATTCGACGTTGATACGAGGTCAATGGCGCAGTGATCAGCTCGTATCCAGCACATCATATACTACTTATAAAAATTCATTTCGTTCACTTCGTCTCAGAACCTCTTCGTTGTCCTCTGCCTGTCGGGTAGCTAAAAGTGTGCATGTGATCAGTAGTCTGAGGTCGTTCCAATAACCAGACAAGTTTCATCCAGTATGCACTTGTCAGCTTTCAGTCTGTATGTTTGCGCCTGCTTTTAGCGGTCTGTTGAACGTGTGCATGTATGCTCTTTATGTCCCCACATCCAGGACCGACTCAACAGGGCGTGTGCAAGGTACTCGTATGAATGAACACTTAACTATCCCCCACACATACACGCACAAACGCGCACGCGCAACTTGTCCGGCGTGGCCGTAAGGTCTGACAACATGTTGGCCTGCTCCATTAGCGATCGATCGTGCCCAGATGGCGTACGCTCACATATGCACACGCGCTATCGCTTGGGCGACCTGAGTTGGAAGAGGTAACTCGGCGCATACGTTAGCGGGGAATGTTCATCGACCGGTTCGGATTGAAATTTACGACGGACGCACGCACATACACTGATAAACAGGGAGCAGACACTGGGGGATTTCTGACGGCCTATTGATAAGCCTTGTCTGTTCGAGTGGAGGAAAAACCATTCCTTTTGTCCCGACATGCGGCATGAACAAATTGTTGGCGAGCGAAGGTGTACGCTTATTTTCAGGTGCTGGTGAGTTTGATAAACTCTTTGTTTGTAATGAGATGACGATAGATACGGATGTGGATGTAGGGTGGGAACAAAGAATAAGGAAGAAATAGGAAGAAAATTCAATCTATTTAACGTGCTACCAGAGTAGCGGTAGGTTCACAGCTATCTATTTCTGAACACATAACGGTGCTTCATACGAGGTATAGCAAACGCTTCGGAAAACGCTAAATGGTGTTTGTTCATTGTCTGACAGATAACACGGAATTTTTAGATGGGGTCTACTCAGTGACCAGATTCTTGTAAACGCTTTGTAATTACAGTCTTTGCTGTTTCATTTTTGACACTCGGAAACCATTTACAAGAATCTGGCCGCGTTAAAGCATTCCGTGTTATCTGTCAGATAATGACCAAACAAGAGTTAGCGTTTTCCGAAGTATTTGCAATGCACCTTATGAATCCACCGTTATGTGTTCAGAAACAGATGGTTGTGGGTCTATCCCTACCTTGATAATACGCTAAATAGATTGAATTTTCTTCCTATTCTCACCTCTTTATTCTTATTTTTTGTTCCCACCTTAAACTTACATCTGTACTTATTATTATTATCGATCACACGACCGAATGATGATTGGTCACTTTGCAAATTTTCCCCATAGTATTCCATATCTTCAAATTTGTGTACCTCATTTCGCGTATGTAATTGAAAACAGTGAACGAAATGATGCTTAAGCACACATCTTACATGATGATCGTTGTGTTCTTCAACTTTATTCGGGGACAGCATTCTTCAAAATTTGTAATGAGATGACCGGCAGAAGAAGTCCTTGATACGTTCGGAAAGAGAAGGCATAAGGTGATGAAAACGAACCTAAACTATGAGTATTTGGCCTGGTAAGTGCACGTTACACCGTGGTGAGTTTGCAACCGCATCGACTGCTTGAACTACCTCACTTTCATGATGCTGAAATCGATGCAGAAGCGGTCTCCAATCATTCTCATTCTCGACCTAATATTTCGGAAAACTTATGCTCGGCTACCCAATCAATATATATATATATATATATATACAAGTTGACTGGGTAAAAAGTTAGGTGCAGTACATATTTAAAATGACAGCAAGTGTTGTAAAAATGCCGTTTCTAGTGCATCATTAATGTTAACAAAATTCGTATTTAAAAAACTTACAAAATTTCACAAAACTCCGATTGCTGTTGTATTTCCGTTTAGACAACAAAATAATGTGGAACATGTCGAACAACTGGACTGCGGCTTAGTTTAGTTTCGGATGTATTTTCGGTTTATAATATTTTATGTTTTTAGGATACCAGGAAATTTAATGCTAGACATCCGGGTGAACCGAGGTGATAACTGAGTTTGGTGAAACTAACAAACGGAAACTACAATCATTAGCACGGACACACAACGTCGAAGGTCTCAGACGGCATAACAATAAGTCATCCCTATCGATATTTCCATGAAATCCCATCATAAATCTGAAGTCGTTTCATCATTAAGGAATTCCTGGGTTAAACAACAACGAGGTAAAACCAAAAGAGTTATCGGTTTCACAAGGTTTCGACCTTCTTAAAGAGTCTTTATCAAGCGATTTAAATCGGAGAATTTAAATTGTACAAGATTCGAATGAGACCGTCAGCAACTCGCACGTGTTTGTGTGTTAAACATGCGAAATGTGTAGTCAGATTACTTATAAGAGGTATGGGTTCACGATACCGCTGAGGTCACCAGGTGACGATCCCAAGTGCGAATAAGGATAGATAGTTATTGTGTGTGTGTGTGTGTGTGTGTGTGCGTACAAGAGAGGTTTTCCGAGAAGGTCGAAACGTTGCGATAACTCTTTTGATTTTAACTCGTAGCTTAACCAAGGAATTAATAATGAGCATCAGCACAACGTACAATGTATTTTCTTATATACGTTCTGTTTACGGTTCAGAAATACTAATTAAAGAAGTTTACCTTTTTAAATTTAAACGGTGGCACAGTGAAAAAACTGTGACATCAGCGAAATGGGTTTTCTACGGTTCAACTATAATGATGATCTGGTCATCCAAATGTGGACTAGCATCTAGGAGTTGGGATCTACAGAATGAAACCCTTCCACATCCTTTTAGAAGGCGCTGACGTTGGACTAATCTGGTTGAGTACCCGACTAGTCCCACAAATGTGAAGTCGGCTTTAGATAAGGTTTTGATATCACGAGAGCAAAGAAAGTATCCAGCAATACTGACACTGTATGTCACTAATATGCAATCGCAATACACCGTTAACGCTTGTGCAAAACGTGAAGCCAAATCCCACTTTCATAAACTTCACCGTTGTTTAAACACTAACTCGTAGGCTTCGAAGCAAATACCAAACGAAATCAGTTTGTGACCATAATCGCCCAGAAGATAAAAATACAGGGTTGTCATATTGACGACTACATAAAACCTCCTGAAGATTGTTGTCAGAAACCAGTAATTTCTCCGTCTGAATCGTGATATGGCAACGATAAAACGTAAGACAACGGGTGCTTCGGTAGATTTTTTAGTTTTACACTTAGAAAACAAGATACATTGACATATACAGTGAAGTGGATTAATTAAACATCTAATAGGCAAGTGACCAGCAGTGGGGCATTTGTGTTGATATAAGTTGAACATTACTCACGATGGAGTACATATTTTCCTGCTAACACTTCTCGAAAAGAAGCATTGACCAATACATGACTCAGCGAACTTGATGATTAGTGTGAATACGACTTTGACGGGAAGTCCTAATCATTGGATCATTTGTTGCACCTCTATACAGTACAATCGGGAAAACTGGACCTTATTCACAAGCGGCTGTATACGATAATTTAGTCTGGCTTAATGTGAGGTAAAGTTGTAAGTAAAGTTGTCTTGTAAATCCGTGACCGGAGTTTGAATCCCAGTCATGCCAAAGATGTTTACCACTGAATGACTACAACAGGAACAAAACTCTAGTCCGATATTTCTTTCCGAGGGAATGGTTGAAGAGTCTGTGAGAACGCAGAAGCTACGATGAGTTGTGAGTGGTGTTCAACTTATGTCTATCAAATAATTTGAATATTCAACTAACTAGATCTAAGCGCAGAAGATCGAAAACCTCAGAAGAAATTTTGTTTGTAAATTTATCCCCGGCATTCAAACGTCCAAGTAAATTAGGTTGGCGTAAAGATGAGCAATAAATACTACAAACTGTAAATTGAAAGGACACAGCCCATGTTAGTAATTTCTGATCCTTTGCTTGGTCTTTCCAAATAACACAGCAGCACTACAACCAGCGTGGAAGAATTTAGGCACGCGCCGTTCTGAATAGTTGACAGTGATTTCACTCGTCTGGCATAATATGTCAGAAATCTTATTTTGATTAATACAAAACTGTGAAAGATACCTTTGCTGTGACCGCAAAAGACGCTTGGTCTGAGAACTCACCACTTGCGCAAACTCCCCTATAGGTCATGTCAGAAATCAAACCAGAAACGTGCACACTCATTTGCAAGTCAGACATGCATTCACATACATCATTGTCATTCGCCTTGGTGGAACTCCTGCCGTAGCGCGTACACACTATTCCGATAGTCTCTTCTTGTTCGTCGTCTTCCTGGCGTTCGGAGCTTGCCCTTTTGTTCCTGAATGTCGCCTGTGGGTAATATACTACTTGTGAGTAGTATATTACTCACAACGAAACTGCCTGTCATACAACACCTTTACATAATTAAAAGGAGCAAGTAGTCTCCGGAAGAGCTGGAATTAAAGTAAAATCAGCGAGCTGAGGACCATTAAACAATGATAAAGACATTTCCGGACATTTGTCAGGTTTGAAACTTAAATATCGTAATGCTATCTGACAGTAAATATTGTGTAGAAAGGTTGTAAACTACAGTCTTGTTGTAAATGAGCTGATAGCCCTCTCAAAGAAATATTGTATGCAAATTTCCAACGCAATGTGTTCCATTCGTTCAGTTAGGCCTGCATACATGAATAGACGCCCACACTAACTTAGTATGTGAGGTCTTCTATTTCCAAACACATACACGAACACACACGACTGTTATTCTTCCGTTAGTGAACTCCAGATTTATCTGCTCAGATTATTCGAGATAATCGATAGATCTTCCAACTGCTTGTTGGCCGTCGCCACTTATGATTGTCCTGTAGCTGAAGAGCGGTGAGCTATCTGTACAGTTTAGTTTAGTAGAGTTTATTGAACCGAATAATATGGTTTCCAAGTCACTGCCCTTTTGGAATTGAGCAGAAATTTTCCATAGTAGCCGTGTAACAAGCAACCAAGACAACATTGACGCCGTGCTATCACACTGTTCCCAGGTTCTGGTTGCACACGGGAATCAGTGGTGTACAATGTGAGAAAAATTCCTTTGAAGCAAGGGGTTCAACCACATTTCTGAAAAACGAAGAAACACAAAAATGTTTGTGTCATAGTCACAGTAAGCAGTGCAGATGACTTACACTACTGACAGTCGAAATGACCTTAACGGCAGGGCAACACGCCGTGTTCTACAGTATTGGGACAGAACTGGTGACAGGAAGGGGAAATGAAAAACTGAAACGTCTGGCCTGTTTGACAAAAGTACACGGACGGTCGCTCGTACGGCTAACTCATTCTGTTCGGCTGAGCTTTGTTTGCAAAACGTTGCAGTTGAATTCACCAAAAAATAGGGTGGTGTTATTTGTGACCATTATTCAAAATGGACGAAAAGTTACACCAACTAGACCGTGCTCGTAAGATAGGTTAAGTGTACCACGTTATCAAATTCCATTTGGCGAAAGAGCGGTGATGATACCTTGAACGCCTGGTCCTTAGCGTAAGCAAACACAGTCAGTCGTATCTATCGTTTGCTCGCCTTGGTTCGGCTGAGCAGTGTTCACTAGCCGTTATAACCTAACGAACCTGGAACAGATAAGGTGGTGTTAATTTTGACTTTTGATCAAAGCGACCATCGGATCAGCCTGATTATTCAAACCGGTCCAATCGACTGCGACACACGAGAGAGACCACACACACACACTCGCCGAAGGATCCGGCACTTCCGGTGTAGTTGCATCATCTATGGCGAGATGACTGATTTTTTGGAGGCATGTTGACCACGCCAAACTGGTTATAGGCTGGAATGTTTCCAATACGATCTAGGTGAACCGAACAACCAAGTACAAACGGTTATGAAAAAACGTTATCGTATACTCGTTACACCTTTCCTGATACTTACTAAAGTGTCACGTCAAATCAGCCTAAGCTGGTTGTATGAGATTGTAATATAATTTTATGACATTTACTAAATGGTAAAAACAAATCAGTAAATGTGTGTTCCGAATAATACTACTGTGTTTACTCTAAACCACGGGTTACCAACCACGTTCAGATTTGATCTTTACAGTCCACGTGTTCAACAGTTAGCAGTTGTATACAAATACTTCATTTTGGGCATCGACCGCTTGTACCGGTTCCATAGCTGTGGGTGGCATAAAAGGCACCTATCAAAACCGAACACAGGGCAGTAGATGCCAGATCATAACATAGGCATTAGAATGAGACCGGGCCGTACATGGAAGAGGTTTCCGGGCGCTGCCAGGCACATCACACTCGATTCGATCAGGGCGAAGCGAGCTGTAACCATAACGTCAGGTCTAGACCATTTTTGAGGATGATGAAGGAGATCACGCAACAGCCTGACGTGTTTGTTGCTAAGGCTTGGAAGTGATTAAACTTCGATCAGATTGATGAAGTCCCCAGGTCACAGAGACGTGAACGGATACATGGAACTGTAAAATCTAAAAGTTTTAGATTTTATATTTGAACTTTTTCAAAACAAGCTACTTATCATCAAAGACGTGGGCGGATACAGCAGTAATTTTAACGAATAGGCAAATTTTTATCGCAGCATACTTCTACGATTAGCTTTAAAAAGGTTTCTACTTCACATGCACCGCGTGCACATCGCTTAATACATCAGTTTATCTGTTACACTACTCAGACACGTTATGGACTCCTAGAATAATTATTCGTAACTTTTTTGTAATAGTTCCTTAAAACTACCGTGTTTCTGTTACCTGACAAGCATTTCAGTAAACGCCTTAAATTTTTTAAACGCCTTCCCTAACAGGACTGTGGAATGAGTTCGGTAATGACAAACACAAGGGTGTACGCCCATTAGTAAAAACATTTGCGGTACCTGTAGTATACACGTCAAGGCCGGATGTGCGTCCCACGCTCGTGCTAGGACTCAAGCTGCATTATGATTGGTTGCGCCTTCAACACCCGACGACTCATTCGTCCACGCACTTAAGAATGACGCTACCACTTGTACATTTCATAATATAGTTTGTACTTCTACTGAGTCACTTGTTCTCTCTACCGCCATTACAGCCTACAAAGCTAACTGTTGATAGCACCCGAAAAGGAATACAACAGTACCCGTCTGTGAATTGAAATTTCCACGAATACACCCATGCGGATGAAAATGACGGTTAGGATTGTTTAGGCTCATCTCGGGCAACCTGATCATTACTCACAAGTGAAAGTGGTTGACCGTTCACATACGATAATTCGTGTGAGGCCAATGGCGCAGTGGTCAACACGGTTGCCTCATGAAAGTGTGGCCGGAGTTCTAGTCTTGGTCGCGGCAAAGATATCCACTACTAACGAGCACTAATGAGAGATATACTCGAGTCTAGTTCTTCTTTTCGAAAGGGGTTGACTGGAAAGTCTATATGAATGCAAAGGCCGCGATCAATTGTGGGTGATGTTCAACTTGAAATCAACTAAATCCCCGACTACTTATCAGTACCTAGGTGCACTCGCATCTTGGTACCCATCGGCAAATTTATGGTACTTGTCAGTCAGCATGAACAGCATAACAGAGTTGTTTTGATTCTAGTTATCAAACAAAGGTCGCACACGTAGTTGAATGAAAAATGGTCGCTCGACAGATCGTCAATACTCAGTAAGGTTCACTTAGACGATTGCAACCGGTACGCGAAAGCCAACAACCAGCGGTGTTTTTCTGTCTATCTGCGAAAGCAGATATTCCATCAGCGTACATTCGGAAAAGTGCAGCGAGTTTTTCGTCTTGCTTGGCATTAAAAAAAGGAGAAACCAAAGCGAATCACTAGAAAGGGCGTAAATGGTTGAAAGATAGGTTCCGTGGGAAACTTGTTTCTCACTGTTAAGAATTACATTGATCAACAGTCTTACGAGAAAAATCTTTCTAACACTAGAACTTACGGTACTTCTAACTGACCACTGCTCAGGCGCGATTTTATTGTTAAAATCTCATAGGCATTTACATGCATCGAACTGTTATTTATCCCAACCAGTGTTTGGTAGAACGTTGTCACTCATTAAAAGCTGAGACCCTCATGCGGAAAACCTCTTCAGTATTCCTGAAAAGTACGGAAAAGCAGGTAATTGGTGTTCAGCACACTGAGCCTTTTTTGGATTCACATGTGGTACTGATATTAACCCACTCATCAATGAGTTGTCCGTTAAGAAACTTGTGTGAAAATGCTGTTGTTTGGTGACCAGCATGACTGTTGCCCATTTGACCGACCCTAATCATTTTGTCAGTGAGGTTGTCTGTCAAGTGCCGAGAACTTGTTCAAAAATTGTGAGATTCCGAATTACGACTGTTGCCGAGACCATTAATATCCGACTGCGCAACCCTGACTTGTGTGCTCAAAAGCAGTACATGTGAATAGTTAGCATCCCCTGTCCCACAATCAACCACACTGAAAATTTGGAACAATAATTGCTCAACTTCTAGCAAATTCGCTGTCCGCATTCTCTATCCCCCGGGGTTGGTTGCTTATCCTGGTTGATGATTTCATATTTGTTATGCTGTAATTAGCTTGGTTATCAAACACTACTTTAGTGTCCAGAAAACAGTAGGAAGTATGATCACTGTACACGTTTACGCTTTTAGTAACATAACAACACTTAAACCCCAATTTGGATCGTTATCGCATATAATTAAAGATTCATCTGTCTGGGTGTCAGACATGCACATTCAGCTTATTCTTAAACGGAATTAAAACTCGGATAAGTGGTTTCGATTACTACTCGTCGACTAATTGTTCGCTCTCTTTGATGTTCGTTCTGAGTCGCCAGTGCACAAAAAACTGTCGAGCCTTGTTGAGTTAGTTCTGCATCTCCCTTATCAAACGTACACGAATGAGTTAATGCCATTCTTTAACCTGAGTTGAAACTTGTTAAATTAACCACAACTTACTAAGTATGTACTCAACATGTGGTTGAAAATGATTCGTGTAATATTTCGGTCAATAGTTTTGTTACATTCAGGTCGTCGGTACACAGCTGAACAAACTTGACTGGGACACAATGGACACTATTGGTAAATCGTAGAAAGTATCCAACTGTGATTGGGCGAAACGTTTTAAAACTAGAAAATGGGATACTGAAGCCAAGTGTTGCGGAGGAAAGCTACCGACGCTAATTAATAAAAAACCAGCGCCAATCGATTTTACAGAGCGATGGAAGAACCTCACTGCAAACGACAGCCACAGATTTTAAAATTTCGTGATCAATAAATAAGAATGAGTTTGTTCCATACACCGTGCTACAAATGACTATTCCAGAAACTAGAAGTGTTTCTGATCACATGACTAAATAGGGACCACCTTGAAGAGTTTTCTTATTCAGTACTGCCCGTTACTGAAGTCCGAATGTGTCGATATGTTTCAGAAAGAAAACGGCTTATGAAAACATTTAAGACTGAACTGGTTATTTACGAGGCTCATGGTAACTATTGTCAGTGACTGCCTAAGTACAAGTTTGGTAGTTTGTTTCAAAAGAAAATAAACAGTTTTTACAAAACTCGGTGTGACCTGGTCTTTCATTTATGACAAAACGACATGGGAAACTATACGATCTAGGTATACGCAACACCGATAATTACCCAAAGAAGTTCATGAAAAACATTCATAATTACTTTTGCTAAATGTTCCTCAGTTCACCGTACAGCGTTGATTATATGGAACATTTCACGTTTCAAACTCAACTTTATTAACATATTACAGACCATATGAATCAATACTATCTCAATTTTGTGTTTTTTGGACGCCAAGTTTCGCATATAATCGTTTTTAGTTTTATTTTCCTTTATAACTGTAACAGCCTGATGAGATTTTATCGAAAACATATGTTTGCTACACTCCGTGTTCTATGACTCAATGGGAATTTTCGAAAGAATCAATACTACTAAGCTTTAAGATATGAGTCGAAGCAAGTTATTGTAATCTGCTTTCGTATGTGTTATATAACGTTCTGAGGAAGTAGAACAAAAGTGTGGTGACAGAATAAAGAAGAACCCTTAGAGGTAAGTGGAACGTATGCAAAAACCAAGGGCCCCACTATTTTTTATTGGTTGTATGGCATCGTTTCGTAAACTTTTCTGATACACACGCGTGTACATACATAGGAATGTACGTTTTTGTAATAATACACATATGTTTGGGTATCTGGCAAACCAACCTGATGCCTAACGTATATGTAGTTCATCAGACAGAAACGGACAACGTCGAAGTCATGCTGATGCTCAGTCAGTATCACGAGGCTGAGTTATTATCTGAAATCGTGTCTTCAAGGAAGTTATTGAGGTTAGTCTTTTATTATTGTAGTAAAAATCTTAGAACGTGTGGAGTTAGCTCATGAATGGTGGGAAACCCGATGGGCGTGGAGAACGGATCCACATCCAGTGTAGTTAATCAAGGAACTGCAACTATGGCATTTCGCGGTGATGTTCTGCACGGCTTTCTGGACCATGGTACGGAACCCCGAGACAGGGTTATTTACTGTTGGAGAAGTCGCCAGTTCCCCCAAATATTGTGTGGCAAAAAGTGTAACATAAATCACTTGTGAGTGACCTTCACTGTTGCAATGGCCATGTCTTCACGAGCGTCCTCAGCCGTCGTGCCAACTGTTGTCATCCCGACTACACGCTGCACTGCTCTGTCTGGACATTTGTCTGGTCCATTATTTTGGCTTTGCTTTTGTTGCTAGTCCCAAACCATATAAATATGAACGGGTTTGTAAACATGTTGTCTTAGGCTGAGCAACATAAGGGGGCTCTGGTAGAAGTTCGGACTTTTTCTTGTGTTCATGTGGTACCCTCGGGTGGATCGGTGTACCGGGAAGAAACTAATCGACTGCGCATAAACCATCGTTCACTAGCGTTATCCGTTGTTCATTACCGTTGACCGTCGTTCCGTTATCCGCCGTTTCATCAACCCTTATTCTGTTATCCGTTTACATCTACTTCCTTGCTCTCACAGTTCACTGCACCCGATGAGACTATGTAATAAGACCCTTCTGCTCGATTTGTTTGCAAGAGTGCCAGGCAGTTTGACATAATAGTCGTACTTGCACTTAGGTCACGCAGACAGAACCACATATGCGCTGGTTTCTAGCCTGGGAATGACTCGATACATGCAGTAGAGAGACATACTTCACTTGCTTTGACAGGCTAATCTTGGCAGAGATTCACACCACAGTGTCAGTTGATCCAGTTACTGCAGTCACAAGGAAGAAGCATATTTTGGAACGACATACGCAGTCGTTCGCTTGATTCAGCTTATAAACAGTTCCATTTAACAGAAAATTCCCAGTTATCCTGGAACTAAAGAATGCCAGAAAGTTGGGATAGACAACAATTTTTATACGACATTCTTGAGTGTGCAAAAGGCTAGCATAGTTTGCGTCTTGTGGCAACTGGTGCTGACCCTCATGCAGAACTTAATTGAGAGGTAATTTTTGGTAATTTCACTGAAGATGTAAGCACATATGCGATTGCTTTGATCCAAAGGAAAGTGTTTAGATGACGGATCAAATCAAAGTCAATCAGTATTCCCTCTCAGTTACCCCTAGGTGACTGTAAACAGTGTGGGTTAGATCGCGTCAACCATTGCCCAATACCAGTACAGCCTATCCTCTGTCCGTTGATTCTCATAAGAAAAACGCTTTCACTAGAACTGTCTGTGCGTCTGTTTGTCTTGTGTAATATCTACTACAGGCGTCCTCCGTGGCTGGCACTTTGTCCGGAAACCATTTCACGACACAAAAGTGTGATTTCTGGCTGACCGAAACTTGAACAAGCGGCCTAAGGCGTGCCAAGGCAAACTAGTTGACCAATACGTATTAAATTTCATTCAGACCAGTTTGGACACAATGTGATTGATGACTGTCTGATCGATTTTACCAGACAATATACGAAGCTACCTGGATAAATGAGAACGACAAGGTAGCGAACAAGACTTGTTTTCTGTGTTTGATCATCAGGCTAATTACAACACAATAAATATGAAAAACAGTAACTGGGGTAAATGAGAGAAACGGTCAATAGAGGTTATGGATAGCGTGTGTGTTATCAGTTACGCAATCACTGTTCCAATTCGTGAGCTTGACTGATTGTGGGCCAGGGCAGATTAAGTGTCCGCACGAACTTCTTCTGAGCACAGAGGTCAGGGTTGCGTAATCGGATACTAATGGCCTCGGCAACGGTCAACATTCGGAATCTCACCATCTTTGGTCGATTCCTTGGCACTCGGTAAACAATCTGAAATGCGTCTTTCTTACTGACAGAATGATTAGAGTCAGTCAAATGAGCATCAATCGCGCTTGTAACCGTTTTAACCACACCACTATTCAACCACGCAGGATGATGTTCACGCACTCTGTCAGACAATCGCCTTGTAGTACGACCAATGGACCTGGATACGTCAACTGTTTGAAAAAACTGGTGTACAGGACTGATCCAGCAGTATTCAGCAGGTCAAGCAGAGCGGAAGGGCAAACGTAATGACGAGAACAAAGTCAGAAACCTGTTTCAGAATGCTAAGGTGAAACACATTGTGACTGATGTTCAACGCAGGGGGAGAAATATACACGGACAAAGCAACTAACTGGATTAATAGAATAACAACTCCTTGATAATAACCTGGACATTGCTCTACAATAGATTGTGGACAATCAGAAATTATGATACTTGACAGACTGTTGGATTTAGGAACTCCAATAACCGGAGATTGAGCTGTTGCTTTAAGAACTTATAACCAATGGTTAATTTTATTAATGGCTGTCTTCCAAGTTATCACCATAGTTGCATTTATTGTTCGGTCATTACTAAAATTGTGACTATGTTGCTCAATCTCCTGTGGTTGTGAGACCAGCCCCTCTTTATAACGCATTGAGATTAATTGCATAACTTATATTGCACTAACTACATTACATAATCACTTAATGTATTAAGCTTCAGTGATAACGGACTGCTTACTGGAACTTTCTGATTGTGATGATCAATGAGGGAAATGCGCTACATAATAAAACAACTTGGTGAAGATCAAACGATCAATAGTAACAAGAGAAATAACGCTGTCACTCTAGTAAACAACAAAAGGTTTAAACTCTCAGTCATACGATGAAAATGACCACTTTCAACAATACTATCTTTTGTCAGAAATGCATACTATTGCCACGAACGATACCTGAACGGCCATTCAGGCTCTCTTAAGACAACCTTGTTGACCATTACGCCATATTAGATTCAACTGAGCCATCAGATGCAAACGTCTAGCCGTGTATGTATGTGGATAATACTCACGTTCGGTCGACTGACTTGAGAAGAGACATGGTAGCTGTTCTGATCCCTACAGTCGTGATCTGAAAGCAGACAAACTCGAGTCCAAACAAATATCTGTCATATCGATGGCTAAGAGGTCAGTGAATTATGGGCAGTATTCTAAACCATATTGTGAACCGTAGGCGATCGGGAAGATATTTTTAACGAGAAAGAAAATTCATCTGGATAAAGCATTCCCATGACAGATAAAGGTACTTGCATTCTAGCACCAGAATGAAAGACATAAGAGCGTCGATAAAATCTTAAGTCTATAGACAACCGCTTGTAGCAGGTATAATGTGTAATCAGACTGTCTAGTCAATACTGAGTCGCAATACGAATGCAGTCACAAATACAATCTTCAATACTCACAGGTCGCACAAACGTAAGTGTCACAGGATTTAAAACGCATGAAGGTCACAAGCGGAATTACTGAAAGTAAACAACCCAGTGAGCAAGTAGAACCGACTATCCCTGAGGTTTACAAGAGTGAGTTGATCCACTTACTGACCAATGACGTACAAGCTGTTAGTAGATCAACTGACAACAGGGCGTAAGATCGAGACGTCCAACGGACAATAAATTCTCGACTAAAATCCATAACAGATCAAGAATACATGATCCTTTGGGTTGCAAACGTGTAAGCAGATGCTAAATCAGGTCACATCAGCTGGTTCACCGGTTGATACCTTGACGGAAGGCTCTCATTAGGAGGAGCAGACACCCAAGCCTCCGAAAAAAACCCACTGACAGGAGCCTCGTGCATACGTGTGAGTGTGGGTGGTTATACACTATTGATAGAAGTGGTAAGGTGTTGCAACTGAATTTCCAACAAGTACATTAATGACCTAACCGAAATTATCACAGGAAGAGATGTGAAATGGTCGGAACGATAGGAACTAGAAAACAAGACCGATTATTTCAAATAATGCTTATGCGGATTTCTAGCAAAAACGCTTGGGCAATATTGATTTTACATATGGGTAAAATATATGAATGTATATATATATATATAAACAATAAATGGAATTCTTACGGTACAAAATGCGGACAGACAGAACCGGAATAAATATCACGTGTATCCATAACCACACAACTAAAACATCGCATATAAAGGACATTTGTTCGGGAAAAGAAATGGGTAGAGTGTAACCGAGACTTCAGAGCAGACTAAACATATCGCACAGTCCTACCAAAATGGTAAGTCCAGTAGTCACTGTTCACGCCACTCAATGTTCGCATATCCAAATCGCGACAGCAAATAATTGTAAACGCACTCTACACTGCTCAAATGATTGGAATTTAGGCAGGCAGCTGAGTGGTCCTGATAAGTGGCCTTCAGTCATGAATAAGCTGAACTTGTTCTGAGAAACTATACATATGTACACGGTGGTTTACTATGTAAATAGTATTACAAGGCTTGGAGCCTGAGTAGTGAAATGAACGGAATTTTTTACTAAGAAATCCACATATCTCATGATTCAGGACGTAGAAAATGTATAGTAATCGCAGGTTTCCGGCTGACAGTTCACAATCGAGAGCAAGTCACGATCATGTGTCCATCGGCTGGAATGATACGAGTACAGCCAAACAAGAATGTCTTACTTACCGTGCTACCATTGGTTCAACACCTGTCAAGCAGATGAGCCTACTGCGACTCAAGCAGCAGGAGAATCCGGGGCTGATTGACACCGGTCTGTTTCACGTTCCCCAACCAACTGCCTAACATACTGCCAATTATAAAAGTGCGAGTAAACATAAATACAAGGAAGTTGTAACTGTATCCACGGCTCCCAATCTTTTATTTTCACTAACGCGAAGTTAGCATTGGACTCGAGCTAACTCATTACCTGTTATTAGTCTCTCGAGTTCGATTACCACAAAATTTCATACGTATGTGAGAAGCCAACTAGATAGGTGTGAGAATACAACAGGCAACATTGAACGAAACTGTAAGTTGTAGCTTTCACTCACTGCAATGAACCACTGACTGCTGCAAGGCAATGGCAGCCAACCTCGTAGCGGAAGATTGGTCAGACCGTTCAAAATAGAGTATAAAATTCGCTCCCTCAACAGACCAGCATGTCCACCGTGGTCAACTGTTCTGACTACTCTAGTCTCAAGGCAAAAGAAAAATAACCATTGTCTGAGCTCAGAAGCCCCTCGAGTTTTAAAAAACTATTCATATGAGGACTTCATGCTTAATACGTGGACTTCTTGAAGACTGAGGCAGCACTGAATGGCATGTGCATCGCGTCGTGCAGTATACAGTCAAGAATGACAGGGATGTGTTTGTGAGTGCCATGAACGGTAGTATCCTTGATTTATTTTAAGAGTTTTGTCTGCCTCGGACGCTGCATCAGTAGTGGCGGTGGTGCTGAAGACAACAGCTCCCTATGTATGACCTAGCCCAGTTGCCAGTTGTTAACCTGAGAAACCTCTAGGGCCAACGTGGCGTTCATTTCTCATCAAGATATTGGGTGTACAACACGACTGTAGTTGCGACTCGTCGTAGTTAAGCGTCTGTGATTTTTGTGGGATATTTGTTATTGATCACCGTTTGCATAATTTTGTCAGTATATAGTGGCAGTACCATGTGAGCAGCATCAAAGTCCTGTGACGTGTGTTAGAAACTGATGAGTTCTGTTTACGCAAAACCACTTCCCTTGCTCGGTTACGCTTGCTCAGACAAGTCTTATGTATGCCTATCCGTGTTTATTGTAACGCGCTTTGCTGGTATTTACTAGATATTCCTGAAAGAATCGGGAAGTTCATAACTTGATGTTGGATGTAAAGAAATTAGCGTCAAGTTTGACTTCCGATCGTTCTAATCGACTTCATGACTAGGGTCAAAATAAGTGGAGTACTGTTCGCTACAGACATTGATTGATACAATTTCAAACCGCATTCATTGATAGCAGTTCCGTTATTTTTGTTATCGTGACCGTCCTTAGTTGATATTGCATGCAGTTGTAGCTGCACGGAAAAATAATATCAAAACCTGTTGAAAAAATTGCAAACTCATCAGCAGTGTAGAAATGGCAGGAAGTTGTTTCGTTCGTTATCGATTTATAGGTTTTTGTTTGATCGTGACTATAATCCACGGTGTTTGTTTTACAATCTTCATTTAACACTGCGTTTTCCATCCGGATTGTGCAATAACTACAATAATAGTAATGACATCAATACACAGCGTTTAGACGATTGAGGAGATTCAGTAACTGTGAAGCAAAATTCACAAATTATTAAACGAGTAGGCGATTTAACTGTTTTTATATTCATTAGAAAAAGTTTGTTCGGATTTACTGAATGATTATGTGCATTTTATTGCTGGCCAAATTCTTGTATAGATGTATGCAAAAGTGAATGTACCGAACATGAATGGAAGGTTTTCTCCAGGAGTTTAGTAATTCAGGATTAGACAAAAATGTTTGTTATCAAAATGAAAAGTTTATAACTTTTTGGGAAGCATAATTTCCGCCGTTTTAATTGATCACATTTTGCGAATCGCGGCTAACAACTGGTCAGCAAACACTAGACTTGAGTCTAGCTCTTGCTAGAAATCATCAGTGGGGGGTATCCATGCCACAGTCACGTTTTCATAGAGGTAACCGTGTTGTCTATTGAGCAGTTGACCTCACGTTAGACACGACCGATTTATCGCATACAAGCGCTCAGCTATGTTCGTCTGTGACTAATCGTCAAGTCACCTTAAAGACCGTAGCTCGAAACAGACTAACTGGGAAATCCCCCTGAAAACGAAAGTTGTGGTCACAGAAGAGTGATTTTAAATGAATTAAGCCAAATTTCCTACCACACCTCTATAAGCTAGGCAGTAGCCTACGGGTACATTTTTCTGCAAATTCCAGTATTTGGATTCTGTATGAAAGTGACATTTAAGGTTGTGGCTTAATACAGCTGCATTGAATAGGATACGGTAGTGAAAGTGTACTATGAATCTACTGAAAGCCAATCAACGTGGCCACTATATAAATAGAACCTCCGGTCAACTTGCTATGAATTCAGGAGATACGATCTAGTAGCAAACAGATTTATGTGGCCGAAATCCGGTTAAGGTAACCACAATTCGATTAAACTGATCGACATGATATTCACGGGGCTGTGACAGTTGCAATCATTTACGATTAACGTTTAATTTACATTGACCGAAACACTCCACTATTCACCAGTAATCAAAACACTACGCGACAAGTTAGATTCTTGCTCATACAACTTACAGAAAAGTCCTAGTAGGTAGGGGGGGGGGTAACCGGTTGGAATTACCAGGACAGTTACTATACCTCCTCTTGAGACATTCAGTTTGAACGTTTAGATACGATGTTTCAGTCGTGCCTGGTGTGAAGAAAACGGCGCGGTGGTGAACATTGTTTCCTCATGAGAGCGCGATCGGAGTTATAGTTCTCGTCGTGATAAAGATGTGCACTACTGACAATCTCTAATAAGAATGAAGCTTGAGCATAGAACTTCTTTTCGAAAGAGATCGATCACAGAAAAATCAACGAGAGTACAACAGCTGCAATCAATTATGAGTGATCTTCAGTTTACACAGAGTAGCATTTGTGTTTGTGTATTTCTGCAATGAGACGTACAGATTGTGGTGGGGTTGGCAAATGATTTACAAAATACAGGCATTCGATGCAATCAGTACACTTGATACCGCACTGGAAAATGTTGAAAATGAAACCATTAGAAGTTGTTATCATAAAGTTGTGGTTTATTCTGTATCAGTCTTGTTCCAAGGAGACCATCATTATTTGTAGACAGAAACGTATATTTAAAACAGTTCATTCCCTTCAGAAGTTTGAACAAAACAGTCAGAAAATGAAAACTGGTAGATGCAAGCATTTCGTATTGACTCATCAGTACCAAATTTACAATAACATGAAACGGTTTTTTTATATCGAACAGATAGGGGGGTAGGGTGGATAGTCAATCGGTGGGTTAAGAAAGGTCACTAAGTCCAGGGAAGGGTCAAGTTTACGAGCAACTGTTTCTGAACACACAGGGTCGGATTTAGTCGATTGATTGCGACAGCTTCAGCAAACCGCAAGAATCTTGGATTGGAGTGATGTAATAGGATTCTGAAGGCACAACTTGGGTCGATAACGTGTCCAGTGGTCAGGACGTATCTTGCGACTGCGGACGCTGGTTGCTTGCGTGTTTCAAACACATTATAGTTCTTCTGTAATACGGAGTTCTGTACACACTTAGGCAAATGTTCCTTCACTCTGGAGATCAAGCACCTCTCGGTTCTGCCTATATAACTTTCTTTGCAGTTACATGTAAATTGGTAGACACAATATGAGGTGGCACCGATAGGCTGATCTCCTTTGATTGAAAGGGACAGGCAGTTTCTGAGTCCGGGCTAGTACACAGAGTTCCGCTGCATTAAATGTCCTTTTAATTGAATTCACTAATCGTTGGGTTGTTTGGTACATGTTATAATCACCTTTAAAAAGCAGTTCTATATAAACCTTCTTCTTCCTCACTGTGGCCACCTGTTCTGAAAGTGGTTTTGGTCTACTATGCCTATCTATGAACCTTTTCGGATACCCACTAGATTGAAGTACAGACGTGATTAAGTCTAATTCCTTTGCAAGACTATCTTGTGTACAGATTCGTCTTGCTCGTGTGAATAATGTATTTACCAGTGCGCGTTTGTGATGGACCGGTGTGAAGCTACTAAAGTTCAGGTATTGACCAGACCATGTGGATTTCCTATAGATAGCTCTTTTAATAGAACCATCTTCCCGGCAACTTATGAGTATGTCCAGAAATGATAAACAATTATCAGCCTCAAATTCACACGTTACCTTCAGGTTTGAATGACAACTGTTTAAACGTCGAATTAGGTTATCTGTTGCCTGTTTGGAACGCCTGAATACTAGTGTATCATTAACATAGCGTTTGTAGTATGACAGATTTGCTATATCTGCCGCTAACTGTTGCTCAATCTTCAACGTGATAAAGTCTGCTAAGATCGGCCCTAGTGGACTTCCCGTGATTACCCCATCTATTTGGCGGTAGGACCGATCAAGGAAACGGAAACTGACGTTTTCAGTGGACAGTAATACAGTTTCTTTCAGAATATCACTAGGTAGAGGTAGAGTAGTGTGGCTTGTTTCAATGAGCTCACAAATATAATCAATTGTCTCATGGGACATTCGTAAACAGTGACTGAACGTCTATGGAGCACATGCTGTTGATACCAACCTACAATGTAGTGGACCGAAGGGCAGTGGTGACTCAGATACTTTGGACGTTGTATGAAAGAAACGGTTTTAGGTTGACATTGTTGATAATTCACCATCTTTAGAAAAAAATGCCGTGCGAAAGCTGTCCTTTATTTTTGACTTAGTCCAATAACTGGACGCTTTTTAATGCATGGTGAGAAGTTCAGTTTGTGTAATAGCTTAAAAATGATTCGGGAAGCCAGTTGCAGATATGTCTGCTGCAACTCCTGCAAAAAATTTGTACCTCAACTGACCATGTACTCCTAGGAACAGAAACGGAGAGATGGCCGTTAGGTTACAGCAACAACAAAATGCTAGTACAAAAAATAGGTTACTTGGTTTAATTTAGCAAACCGGTTGATATGACCAGAATTAATCGGATTGACTTTCCCTGAAAAACCGTCTCCTGAGGCATCCATTTCTACTCTGTTTCCGTCATCCCATGCTATAGATAAACAAACAGGCTCATGTTGAACAAAATTGGGTCAGGAAGGAAATCGATGGCAGAGGAGAATAAATAAATAAGCGGTATTTACATTCAGAAAAATGTCACCGAGCACCCGCTCTTATGCACATGCATTCACATGAATTAATCAGTTATTAATTCAACAACAGTGATCACCAGAAGAAGCACTGACAGCAACAACAATACTAACGAAAAGAGCAAAAGAAGCCTCGAGTAACAGAAATTGCAATGCCAAAAAGAAGCAATTGTTCCAAACTATAAAATTCACCGTAACTTATCAAACACAGGATGATTTCTTTTCGGTTCGATACAGGCATGATCGAAGAGTTTTATTGTCTATTTTCGGAACGGGCGAAACCGAACTGATCAATACTCACAAGTGGATGTGACGAAAAGTTTAAATACGACGAATCCGTTTTTAAAGTATGCCTATAAGTTGTGCAATTGTGGCCATGAAAACACAATGGTTTTGGATCTCTAAAGAAGAATTTGTGCAGCCTCTCACAATGAAAACATTCCCACTATGTTTGGCTCCATGATCCATCCACGTCTGAAAATTAACATACATGCCTCTCACTCTCATTTGAAAGGAGATTTGTCACCTACAGAAAGTGTCCAGTCTAAAAACTATGGAGATTCTGAAAGGGGTCAGTAAAATTAAGCCAATTCTGACTCAGAATTCTCCACATAACAGGTGCCTCACTGGCAAATCCCTCGTCATACAACAGAAATGAACGCTTTGCAGGTCTTTTGCTGAAAATGGAATACAGAGTGAACAGAACCTGCTCATGAATAAATAGACTGTCTACTTTTGTGATGTGTTTCAGGTAGTTGAAAATCCCCCTAGAAATCGTGAAAAACAAAGTTTCTTCGAACAAGTTATTTTCGCACTATCTATCGGGGTCCGGCCACCTTGTCGCGAAAGGTCACATGCCGCATCTTGTCGATAGCCAAGGTAGTCGCAATCGGATTACGTTACCGGAATTCGTGTGTGCAGAAACAATTCATTCAGACCCTGGGGCTTTGCTGGCCAAACAAGGCCGCCCAACCTGTCCAGCAATTTATCCTCGTTCCACTGTTCCAGCCTGATTAACATTGACTATTTAGGATGAACTTGGTGCGTGTTCCTGACCACATCGAAGTAACGTTACTCATTTATCCAGTCAGATTGTCACATTCCTTATTTTGCCCGTCAATAACTTTTAAACTCGTCGCTTATTTTTATATAATTTTGCCGGCCAAAGAGTAAAACTAATCGACAACAGTTTGAAAATTCGTTTTTCAACTCTGTGGGTGAATCGGTTCACAATATTATAATGCTACCCAATCGACACATAAGTGGGAAACAAACTGTTTTACAGTCTTCCTGATCACCCTTTTGGTCTACTCCCACAGATCACCAACTACACCTATCTGGCACAAGATTACCTCACTATTTGCTGTTGACAAGAATGCATGACAGAAATTTTCACTAAGTTTTTTTCTGTTCACCTTCGTTCAGTTTGTCAAGAGTTACAAACCGTCCAACACAATTTAACAACCTATCAATAGAGGCAAGGAAGCGTGAGCAAAGACCTCCTTCTCCTCCCTGTAAGCTTATGAATCTAAGTTCAGTTACTGTAGGTCTGCCGGTAGATAGTCATTTTCAGTCCATGAGGTGTCAATTGACAGCGGACAGTTTGAGTATATACTCGTGACCCATGAGTTATGCTTAGCGGAAGCGTGATACTGAGCATCAGCGTGTCCCCTCTGGGGACGAATACGCGCTGGAATTAGTAAAACCCGCAAACAGTCGTAACGAAACGGTGAGGATTCGGTCAGTGGGACGGTTATCAGTAAGGTCACGTCGCAACAATGAGACCAGATATTGAGTTATCTGTCTTGACAATGTTGTACATCACTGTACAGTGAGCAAAACTTCAGTTTTGGATTTATTGTCTAACGGGGCTGGTAGAAAGATTGTTCAACATTTACAAACACCTGCTAAACATAAGTAATGTTCAACCTGCAGTATGCTAACTGCTTGTGATAATCTGAAAGCTTTGCTGGTTGAAGAAAACACTCTGAGGACGCTCACACTGAACAAGGTCAAGCAGGCAACAATAAGACAGTTCTACCAGTAACAACAATATATCACTTGTTCGCTATATCTCCCGGTCTGACAGTGAACTTAAACTACTTCATGGTTGTATACTTGTTTTGTTGTTGTTGTTGTTGTTGCTACTGCTGCTGTACGACGGAATCGGACGCTTGTTAAACTGCTTCAAAGAACCGTATTCACAACATGTGACTGGACCGATTACCGAAAGTCATAAAAAGGTATGCCATTTGTATATCTGACTGATATAGACCACCGAGCTGACCCTATCCAGGTTATACACACAATCCAAAATGTTCCCAACAGTCAGTGAGAAGTAATGAAATAAAGTGTGTTAGTCCCCATCGAGATGACTACTATTTGCTAACACAGTCTGGTTCAGTATTCTTTTACGAACGGCTTATATCGAGATCCTCTACGTACGACTGTCATAGTGCGGCGATTCGACAAACATCTGTGCAGTCCAGGCCACAACACAAGGAGGCTAACCGATAGTTTATCGCGATCGCGAACGCGGTAAACCAACCGACGTGCCATGCGATATACCTATTACACAAAGCTGCTCGAAGCGCAGGAATATCGATCGCTAATAATAATGATAATGATAATAATAATAGTAATAATAGTAATAATAATAATAATAATTCAATTAGTCTGTTGTTAACTTTGTTTTGGTTCACCCCTTTTTTCTTGCACCATTCTGGCTGAGCCAGTTGCGTCTCATGCTGAATAACCTACGTCTTTAGCAACTCCGTCGGCAGCTTCACTGAACGGTACGTTATGCGACAGACGCCCCATCAGTATACGGAGTAAATGACTAACGAATATAGACTGTGCATATTCAGCACATCAGTTGCCAGCCGTGAGCTTGTACATCTCCGAAGTGTGTTCGGATTGACGGTCGCGTTGCCGACACAGTCAACCAGTTTGATTCGAGCTAGCTGTCAGAGACAATGGTGGTCAAATATCGAGTCTATATCCATATTCCTCAAGCGTGGGTTAGGTAGATCACCCGCAAAGCAATACAAGTTGTAACTTCTCCCTGTGATCAACAGTCTAATGTCACCATAACGCCACAGATGACGAAGGGCAGTTAACTTAATGCATGCTTTTGTCATCCTCACGAACACCCCCTCAGTGATAACACAAGTCAATAAGATTATAGTATCCAGATAGCTGAGGTGATTGACAATCTTGAGAGGCCTGCCCACAACCAAACAGACAAGGTCACTCCCAGCCCAACGTTGCCCCAACACTTTACAGTCTGAAGGTGCAAATTGCGTACCATACAAATCAGTCACATCACACAATTGGTTCAACATTAAATGCATGTTCTTCGCAGTAAAGCCTAAGTAAAGTAGTGTCATCCGCACACTCAATGCCAGTCAGCTTTTTAGTTGGCAGAACCCCCATTCTGAGCTCCCCGGAACCAGCGTGTGCCCCCGTCAAGACGACATCTAACACATGGTTGGAGTGAAAGGGAAACTGGGCACCCCTATCACATTTCACTTGAAGAAGGGAGCGCCGGAGCCGACTACCCATAACTGTGCACTCTGTACTCACAACGCTCATACAATGAACAGTACAAACTGACATGCTTTAATGGAACTCCTTGCGATGAAAGCACTTCCAGATAGTACACCGAGCAGCTGAATCATCATTAGCCTTTAGGCTAAAAAATACCACAATCATTGGTTTAGAAAAGAAGTGCCGATGTTCCAGTTCCTGCGATAAAACGGAAGAGATACGACCGATACGTCCGCGACCAGGCCGGAGACCTACCTAGTCTTCTGTTATCGCATTTCTTCTGTTTCAGAGTCTGCTACATTGTGAGTCTCGTGAATATTTTGAAAGCGATATAGGCAGAATTGTTACCTTTGTGGTTGCCACATGACCAGTTTGCACCCATTTTGAATGTCGAAATGATGGGTGATAAGCACCATGTTTGAGGCGACTATCCGGTCTCCCATACAGATCAATGGAGTGAGGTCAGTTCGACAGTCAATCTAACATCAGTGTTCGTAAAGAGAGCTGGGGAAAATCACTCGGACCTGGGGCTTCAGTATAGTTTAACAGTTTGAGCTCAAAAGTCAGCTGAGTTCTGACAGGGGGTTAGCAGAAATGACATGACTAACCACACGATCTCCATCATCCACAACGGGATGAGCTGACTCGGGCTGTCCTAATTGTTCCTCAACTTGCTAAGCCCATCTGTTGTGCTACCGCGCCAAGATTTAAATTCGTGACTATGTTTTACGCATAAATCCCCACTACCGCATTGTCCACAGTCAGTGCAAACACGACTAAGGTACAACATTCGACTCGGTTTTGATTAACAACCATTTCCATCCTTATAGCATGCTCAGCCAAGTGGTCCTCACGATTTTTACGCAGACTCTGTGCAAAGTTGCGTTTCAGTTCATGGCGGTATTAGTCGGTTCGGCAGTCAGGGGAGTCAGTCAATGTTTGTGCGTAGACTATGTTGACTCGACGAAATTCCACTTCTGCGGCATCTGTAGCTCACCCTTGGGACAGACCTCCTGGCAACAGACTTGTGTTGAGGTTTCTGCTCATCGTTCGTTTGGGTCAGTCCGCTGTTGTTAATTGAATGGTTCGGCTGTCATTACCGTTTATTAAGCATTTCACACAAGTCCGTTGCTCACTTTCCAACCGAATATTTTATGCTTGTCAGCAGATGATCTCTGAGCAAACGACAAAACAAAGCGGGCTCGAACAACGACATGATTTGAGTCAACGTGCTTACCCCAAAACGATCTGTAACGAAGCACCGCCTTCGACAGCTGAGATTGATGTGATCAACTTGCGCCTGCAGTTGGGATGCGTAATGTGGTCCCTATGTGACACACTATCGTCATGCGTGTTGGAATGTGCAACTCGATAAGTAAAGCCTAATTTTAACAGTCGATCGCCACTATCAGTGAGTTGCACCCGAATACAAAACATATCATCTAGCTGCCTTTCTTCTGGAGTGAGATGACCATTTGTACTTTCATGCCATCAACACGCGCAATGATGTCCGAGTGTTACGTTTATCACAGAAGATCTAGGAAAGTATCGTTGAAGGCGTTTTTGACAGCAGCTGAACTGTATTCTGTAGGGTCATATGCAAAAGAGACAAACAAACGTTGTCTTTTTTGGTGTGCATCGACAAAATTTGACAACACACAGGCGACTGCTTGATGGAATTCAGTTGAGCAACTTTCATCCCGTCGCAGCCTGATCGCGAGATTCGACTTCAAAGACACCAAAGAACCTGATGAAGAACTGCAGATCCATAGCATTATCCGAGAACGAAATTAAGTAAATAATAACGTAATGAACGTAAACGTTCTTTTCGGAGAAACAGCACACATTCAGCCCCATCTTTGACAGCGCTCGCCAGAGCAGCCTACTGTGCTGTCTCTCGGGGAGTGTGGCCCTTAAAATCACCAGCTGTTACTGTTTGAAGAGATGTACATTAAAAGCAGAAGAGAAAAAAATGTGAAACTGGGTGGACTCATGTGTTAGAGTAAGATTAATTCTCGATATTTCCAGATCGCTTTTCACGAAACGATGTTGGCTAGAGGAACCCCATCGGAGGTCTTTGGCTCAACAATCTGATCCTCAAGGCTACAGGATATAGGGCACTCTTGAGAAAACCTGCCTGGAGGCAATAAATCAGTAGCAGTGAATAAATCAGGGATGTATTATTTTGATCATTGCTGCTTACAGAATTTTTGAATTGTTCGAAAGTTTTTCTACCGTATTGGATAATATGCCGGCGGTCACTGTCAACAGTTGGGTGATTTATTATGTCATATTTGGCTCTGGACCTTCCAAATTAGGACGGCAAAATGCAAGTATTTGTAACAAGGTTGCCGTGGCGACTTAAGCCGGGATAAAACCCGTGCAAAAGCGATAATAATCATTGTCTGTTTCATAGGTCACTGTACACAAAATGGCCAGAGATACCACCTCAAACTGGTCCGAGTAGTAAAGGCAAAATATTAATCTAGGGTGGTATGAGTTAGGTGGGACGGTAGAGATAGAGCCACATTGTGTACGAACGGGATATTTTAAGCTAAGAGAGATGAAATTACTGTGTTGTCTGAGAGTAACTAAACGTTGCGAGGTTTCACACTGTGGGGAAAGATATCAGATGTAAAGGGGATTTTCACAAGTGACCGCTATCCATAACACATCCTTTTGACAAAAGTACATCAGTTATGTGATTGCAGTTATAAGTTCATTTGCAACATAGTGATGACCACTCTGTCTACATGACAACAGAGTTCTGAGCGCTTCGATTAGTTGGGTAGCTACTTCCGGACGGTTGGAGACCGGCTGAGTGTTGGATGTTTTCAACAGCAAATTCAAATGTTCCATTTTCAGCTGAAACGTGGGAGCTCTCGCACCCTACCATGGACTGAACTGATTAATGTGATATCTCCAAAGCTGTTGGCCCACCTGCATCTTGTACAGTACTCGGCTGCAGCGTCTCCAGATAACTCCCAGAATCCAGGCTGGGTGGTTCTGTTTATG
Organism: Paragonimus skrjabini miyazakii; assembly: GCA_014338405.1. Lineage (NCBI taxonomy): Eukaryota > Metazoa > Platyhelminthes > Trematoda > Plagiorchiida > Troglotrematidae > Paragonimus > Paragonimus skrjabini miyazakii. The sequence goes on from JTDE01000966.1 coordinate 139,344, forward strand.
GTGGTGGGCGTAAACCATTTTCCATGCTTCAAATGCTCTGGGTGATGCTTTGTGTTCTGGCTGCACTGCCGTTCCATTGTTGTATTCCTCGACAGTTGTGCTGTTTCCTTTAACCATGTGACACCCAACGGCGACCTCGGTATTGGAATGAACGTGCTGTCCACCAATGCAGCATAGCTACATGACTGAATTATGACCCTCTCTTGAGACCAGTCCACTTTACAACTAACAACTGGAAAGGCAGCAGAACTCCGTCTCTGCATAGTGATGTAATGTACGACTGGCTATCGTATAAGTGTAGCATACAAGAGTGTGTGAAAAAACGGACACACTTCGAGTTTTAAGTTAGTCGACTGTCCGGTGAACTTACTGCGCTCTGAAGTGTTTGCAGATATGTCCGACTAGTTCGAGACCATCCGGGTTGAGACATGCCCTGAGATAGCATATGCTTTTAGCCTGAACACTGCTCAGGACGATTATGCAATCACCTGCTCCGGATAATTGCAGAAAGCTACTAAATACTTTCCTGAGAGCATATTCTGTTTATCAATCAAACCCTAGGTACGACGCGAAGTTGGCGTGGTGTACGAAATGGTGTCTAGCAGAAGTCGAACGCAGACATCACTGATATCAACCAGTACTTATTTGCCTCCTGTGCTGTCATCAACTTAGCATATGCTTGCGACTGCGTTGGACTTACGTTGTTTTATTTCTTTTTGATCACCGGACCTTGTTTAATGTCGCTTTTGCGTTCGACAGCCATCTTTTCTACGTCCTCTTCGATCACACTCCTTATATCTGTGTTTATGATGAAATCATCGGGAGTAGTGCCACTGAACTGCACACCTTGTATGATTGCTGTGTTCACGGTTCATGTGTTTCTCGTGTCTACTGGTCGAGTCAACCGTGCATGTGGAGCCGGAAAATTTGCTAGCTGGCGACGGTTCTGTAATGATCTCATCAGATTTAATATTTATTAAGCGGCTATATTCTATTGTAATTGCTTCGACAGTCATTTTTAGATATTGGTCGATTAATCTCAAAATACGTGTCCGTTCATCCGCATCCTGGAGGCGACGGGAGCCGACAGGCATAGGTGTCATTTAAACTGACAACTGGTCGTGCCACAGAACTTGAGGCTTTCTCCTCCCCGATTTTCAACTCCTAACCAGATTCCCAAGTAATAGGCGTCAGTCTTCACTAGTTTGAGGTTTTTCTTTCAAACAATAAATTGTGAAGACGGCTCGTTACCCAGATTGAGTACGATATGTGTGACTTCCTCAAACTCTGAATCTTGAGGAATAGTATCAAACTCGTATATTTTTCTGCTCTGCTAGTAGCGCATTGGTTTTTCAAGACCTCAACCTGCTAGACATAGTCAACTCAGAAAATGTCCACATTTTCTAAACCATACGTTAAATTTCAGGTCCAACATGGGATGGCAACCAACCCCTTTTATCTGGCTGACTTCCTAACTTTACTATGTAAAAATATAGATGATTTGTAGTAATAGACTAACATCTTTATAACAACTTCAACACAGACGATAATCAGAATATTATTAGTTGCAGTTTAGGGAAGACTGGAAACAGTTTTTGCACTTTTTAACTTATCCTATTCAAGTTGAACATCATCCACAATTGATCGCAACTGTCGCATTCCAATAGACTTTCCAGTCG